>VUQH01021261.1:1180-21376 GCA_015106775.1 Etroplus canarensis | reverse complement strand
GCAGGTCTCACTACCATCTTGTAAACCTTCCCTTTCACTCTTGCTGCTATCCTTCTGTCACAAAGCACCCCTGACACTCGTCTCCACCCACTCCACCCTGCCTGAACTCTCTTCTTCACCTCTCTTGTGCTCTGTCTGTTGCTTTGGATGGTTGATCCCAAGCATTTAAACTCATCCACCTTCACCACCTCTACTCCTTGCATCTTCACCGTTCCACCTGCCTCCCTCTCATTCACACACATGTACTCTGTCTTGTTTCTACTGACTTTCATTCCTCTTCTCTCCAGTGCATACCTCCACCTCTCCAGGCTCTCTTCCACCTCCTCCCTACTCTCACTACAGATTACAATGTCATCTGCGAACATCATAATCCATGGAGACTCCTGCCTGACCTCATCTAATATTCACCATCTGACAGGAAGCAAATTGTATGCAACACACGTGTCAAAGCAATATTTCAAGCTGTCACAAAACTACCATCAGTAGGTCAACCATCTAAAAGAAGAGAATCATCGAAAATCTGCCAGCACGATAAGAAAAGCGAATATACAAATCGTATACATGTTGGTAGTCAAATAACTGCACTATTATCACCCATCAGGATCCAGTACTATGCCTATACACCCTAGTTCTTGTGACAGTGGAACATTGCACACGCAATTTATGAGCATTACAATACAGACCAATATTTTTAGGAATGGTGATAGCAAAGTGCCTGTAAAATGATAACTATGAACTTGAGGTTCCATGTGTGCAAGTTTCACTAAAATCTGACAAAAACTCTAGAAGAATTAGCACATTTTGTGAATTGTGGCTGGACAGACAGATGGACATATGGACAGGCACCAGATGCCTCGCTATGGCATTAGCACATCCACTTTTTGACCAGATACACTAAAAAGAAGACACCGGAGTGATGTTGGTCTCACATAAAAATTTAGTCAATCTGAACATATTTTTCCCTGAAAGATCCAGCGGTACCATTCATTGTTGGCCCAGAGAGCTGAAATTAAATACAGTAGCAAACTACTACTCCTCTGGGGGGATATATCCACCAAGTTTGGTGAAGTTTCTCCAAATCTGGAATGAGTCATTGCAATAATGTCACAAATCTCTATGGCGGGCATGTACAGCGGCAGCGTGACCAGGTCAAAACCATACTATCTCCCAACTGTGGCCTGACAGATGTAATAAACTGTATTTTTAATGTATCCAATCTCCTTTTAATCTACTGTATGTTCTCAGTTTTGCACTGTCCTATAAAGTACAAAGATGCTATAGATTTGTGCCAATATGCTGTTTTTTTATTAAACCTGTTCCTCCAATTCAGCAAGAACAGAGTGCGCACTCACTCTAAAATTTGTTTTGTTCTTTCCTCCCTGTGAAATTAAAATCCCACTCTGAAATTTCACCACTTCACAGTGCAGAAAACCAGCCAGTCAGAATACCAACAGCTGCTGTAGCTACTGCGCTTCACTGCATCAGGAACTGCTACACGGTTTCTTTGATGCTATTATCCTTTAAAGCCTCCCAGAGAACCAGACAATACTACAGAACTACAACTCCCCTACCTGTCAGTGAGGATGTCCAGAACCCTCTGCGTGGTGGTGAAGGATCGATAGGTGGAGAGGAAGATGGTGATGAAAGAGGAGTCTCCCATAGAAAAAGAGTGGAGGAGGTGAAGCACCAGCTTCTCTTCTGTCCCTGCTTTCACACACTGGGAGCGAGTCACTGTTGACTGGAAGAAGATGGGAAGGAAAAGAGACAGAGAGTGAGAAAAAGAAGAAGAAAAACAAGTTAATGGTTCTGCATACATATGCACAGCGTAACCAGGAAGTCACCCATGCTGTAACTTACCATCGGACTGTTGGCTGTACCATGGTGCTGTTTGACCACAACTGTGTAGATCACTCCATCCTCCTCTTCCTCCACCACAGTGGACTGTAGAGCAGAGAAACATGGTTAAGACACAGTTTATCTGAACATGACTGCTTATGATTAATGTGAAATTTGTACTGTTTAAAATAAAGCTGACATTGTGAGTTAAAATTGTTGCTATGCCACAAAATGTAATTTTGTAACTTCAGCCTTTTCTGCTGACTCTGATTCCAAGTATTAAACTTAACTTCAGCCATTGACTGAACTGAACAGATTTGCACGATTTGACAATTTCATTAATATGAAAATGCAGATAAAATCTGCTCCTTTATACTTATTCTGTTCCTTTATGCATAAAAACAGTGCATAAAATCAAGCTGCTTTCAGCTTGCTTCTCACATGATACGCCCAGCTCAAACAATCCAGTTTTAGCTTCAGGGAAACTCCCTGACACAGTTACCCTGCTTTAAACTTGTATTAGCTCACAGGCTCAGCATCCTGCTACAATGTGCAGCCCTGTCCTCCTTACCAAATCCAGAGGACAATACCAGGTGGTCTTCATCGATGAGGGCTCTGCCTGAGGAGGAGAGACACACGGGAGTCAAAACAACAGGACATGACTTATTTGTCTCATTAGAAATGAGAAAAAGCCTAAACTGTGGTGATGGCTTTCAGTATTTCTGAACTGTGCCACTGTCATATAAAGACAGCACAGTCCAAGTTAACCAGGCTGCACATGTAGCTTGGCCAAAGAATGATTTTTGTATCCAACTCAGGTTAGTTTGCAATTTGGAAAAATCCTCTGGCTCTATTTCTGCACATCTCTGCCTGGACTTTAGTGAACTGACCACTCGCATGCATGATTGGATATGAACTGATCATCTGCATTACACAAAGGCCCTAATGTCCCATACATTATTAGTCTCTATGTCAAATGGTGTCAAAGCGATAAAATCATCTAACGTACAGTTTAGCATATACTACATTTTGATGCAAACCAGCAGTGTGTCAGTCACACATATACAAACCATAAAAACATTCCTAATAGAAATGCAATGCCTAGAACCCAGCCAGTATGTCTCCACCGTAAATCTGACCCTGTGTGACCATCGTGGGTATTACCCACAAAAAGTTTGGAAAGGATCCAGCAAACAGGTCAGCTCCTGCAGTAATAATTTTTTTACCTTTGCTATTGGTCTTTGCTTTCTTCCTCTCGTCATACCTATTATAGTAAGTAGCCACACAAAATTTTGATAAAGATCTTAGAACTGAGTCAGCTTCTACAGAAATTATATTTATACTGCAGTTACACGTTACTTGACCTTTGACATTTCTTTTACTTATCATAGTGGTTAACCTCACAAATAATGGCAAGTATCCAGCAGCCTAGTTAGCTCCTATGTCGGTAAAGAGATTTTCACAACCTCAAAAACATTATCACTTCTTCTACCCACCATCGTTACATAGCCTGGCTAGGTTCCAGCAGCCCAATAAACTCCTATAATGGTAACAAGCATTTCTTTAATCATCTTGTGTGATCTTGACCTCTGACAACACAAACTGCTATGAGTTCTTCAACCAATCATAGATATTAACCACACAAAGTTTTGTAAAGATCCAGCAAACAAGTCAGTTCCTTTACCGATAAGATTTGAAACAGAAAGACAGCCTGAAAACTTAATGTCTCCATGATGTAGGCTTTATAATAATAACACATGCATGCTACAGCCCTGACATACATAAAACCGCTCTAATCACTTGCAGTTCACTACAATCAACATTCAGAAATTTGTCTTGGCAACATCAGCCCACAGTCTTATCAATTACATACTGGCGTGCACGATTCTAGGATAGCAGGATCCTGCAGCCAAAGTCATATTACCGACGGTGCATGACTCACAGCACTTTTAGAGAAGCAGAGAGAGAATGAGAGAGAAGACATGTAGCAACACTCCAGAGACATTTTAATACTGTCAAAACAGCGAGAGAGATAAGAGGCAGATGACCTTTGATTACACAGAACTCAATAATATCATAAGCCATTTGTTTTAAATCCATCTGTGATGCTATAGTCAGAGTTTGTGTCTTTGATGCAACTTTAGAGTTTGCCTTCTAGTTACTTTAGAGATTAACTTCCTGCAATTAAAAAAAATTAATACAAATTTGTTTTTACAAGTGCTTCTAGTCCATTTCGGCCTGTGAACTCTTCAGATGTTTTGAAGCTAGTCCATAAAAAGGACATCTTCCCCACAAGCTTTGCAAATGATTTTTATGTAAATAACAGTTTGAGATGATAAGTTATCCAACAGTACACAAGAAGCAAAGATTAAAGTCTAGAAACGAATGCAGATGTGGCAGCTGTAGTTCAGGTCTTGTTGAATCTCCTGGTTAATCTTGTTCACTTGCTGATAGCGTCCTTTGGCCAGACACTGAAAAACCTTCTATACAGTCCCACGGTGTGTCAGTGTTTGTTAATGAGAAGCAAACATGGGAAACTGATAAGGTCATCAAAAAAGGGGGTTTATAAGTGCAGCCTGTTTTACTGTTTTGTAGCAGAATTATTTTCTTCATTCAGTCTCATTAATTATTTTACACTGCTCCAGATTGATTTTTTTACACTTTGGGAGCAGCCAAATCACGAGGTCACTAGAATAAATTTCCTAAATGTGCATTAAGGTAATTTAATGCGGTGGTTAGCACCATCACCTCTCCGGGTACTCCAGCTTTCTTCCACAGGCCAAAAACATGCATGTTAGGTTAACTGGTAATTCTGGAATGGATAAAGTATTCTGATTCTAAATTGGCCACAGAAGTGAATGGTCGTCCGTCTCTGTGTGTTAGCCCTAGGATAGCTTACTGGCGTATCCAATGTGTAGCCCATCTCTCACCTTAGGATCCAGCTGCACCTGGACCAGTGACAACAATCAAATAATTTCACAAATAAACATATGCTGGTCACACTGGCCTCAGTTTTGTAGAATCAGAACTTTTATTGTTTTGAGGCTACATATATGTACATCAGAAGCCTAATGAAATACCTAGAACTCGGCCAGTAAGGCTGCACCTTGAATCTGACCCTATCTGACTGTGACCTTGACCTTTGACTCTACAATCTCATAAATGTTTTCAGATGTTCTACCCATCATACGCACTAACCACACAAAGCTTGGAAAAGATCCAGAAAACAAGCTAGCTCTTGTAGTGGTAACTTTTGTAATGGAAAGACAGACAAACGCACAGACCTCAAAAAATGTTATTGGTTCTCTGCCCATCATGGTAATCAACCAAACAAGCATTAACAAGGATCCAGGAGCCCAATCAGCTCCTATGCTGGCAATGAGATTTTCATTGACGAACCCATTTGACCCCGACCTTGGACCTCATGAGCTCAAAAATGTTCTCAATTCTTCTACCCATCATGGTGATTAACCAAACAAGTATTGGCAAGGATCCATCAACCCAGTTAGTTCTTATGGTGACAGCATTATTTTCACTGATGACCTCCTGTGACCTTGAACTTGACCCCACATCCTCATAAATATTACTACTTCCTCTACCCATCAAAGAAATTACATATAAAAAAAAATCTGGCTAGGATCCAGCAGCCCAGTAAACTCCTATAATTGTAACAAAATATGTGAATACTGACTCTGTGGGACCTTGACCTTTGACCCCACAACCTCATTATTAGGTTTTCTATCCATCATAGGTATTAACCGCACAAAGTTTGGTAAAGATCCAGCAAACAAGTCAGCTCCTGTAGCAATAAGAAGATCTGTAACAGATGGATGGATGCACAAACAATCTGAAAACATCATTTCTCTGCAGCAGAGACATAGTAAATATACAATGGTCACACCTTAGTTTTTTAGAATAATGTTTTTTAATCTACACTTCTGTACATCAGAAGCTGAATAACAATTTAATCAGAATACTTTATTAATCCCAGGGGGAAATTACTCATAAAACAGCAGATAAGAAATGATCAGTAATAGAGGCGTTTTTTCCTGCATAACGGGTACATTTACTTTTACACTTTAAGTCGATTTTGTTGATCATAGCTCTGTGCTTTTACTTCAATAAGATTTGCTCGAGGCCCCTTCCACCCCTATTTTCAGTGCATAAACATGGGGTATACCTCTGGATTTTGAGCATTAGCATGTGTTTTGACAATGCCATCAGATAATGATGTAAGCAAATGTGCAACAAGAACAGAAAACATGAATGATTTGGTTTTTGTTGCCCTTTGCTTGTTGCTAGTGTTAGTTCTCACAGTTAAGGACAGCTGACTGCTGACAGTTAGCTTTAATCTCACACTGCACATTTTTTCACAAAGGGTGGGGCTGCTCTTTTATTTACATTCGGATGAAAACATTTAACCAGTATACAGATCGATATTGCCTTACACTCATGCTTTCCCAACTGGGACTCTTTCTGCGATAAAAGATGCATGAGTAAAGACACTGTGTGAAGTCTTCCTGGGTGTCTGCTGAAATCTCCAGACCTATTAGAAAGCGTGTATTCATCATGAGTCAACAGTCATAGGCTCGGGCAACACCTTGGAGACACACACTCTGCTAACAAATACACCAAAACACAGCAGCCTAGAAAGCTCCTGCTAGTTAACTTCTCAAAAAGAAACCTGACTTACATTTTCATTCATTTTTGCATGCGATCTCAGATGCAAAGTTTCAAAGTCACAGTGAGAGGCAAGAAACAGCCACAGAACAGCACAAGTTCCTCATATTAAACCTGTGGTGTAATTATTTATAATAAACCAAAGTCAGCCTGTGTGAAGCTTTTGCAAATTACCTTGACGTGACTTGATCAAAGGTCAGCGCTACAATCAGGCACCACTCGCATTCAAAACTGCTCCAACAGCAGTGAATCTCATAGCATAGCATGTACATCAAACCTGTTATTCTGCCTTCCCTCTATCGCTGCTGGCTTCCATGCAAATCTGCCTGTGATTCTATCTTTTCCCATGAAGTCAGCCCAGACAACAATTACAGAAGGGACAAAATGATCCCACAACTTACCTTTTCCTGGGCAAGTCCAAACGGGTATGAATCCTTGAGCTTCCTGGAAATCTTCAGGATAAAGGTAGAAATAGTTTTCTTATCTCTTCCATTGCTTCTCATTTGCTGTTTGCTCCTTTTCTGATCCACTTTGGCGGTTGACCCAGATCTGTATGTTTATGTCTTTACCATTTGCCTCTCCACCTCTTGTAGCTCTCAGTCACAAAGACACACCTGAAGCAGGAGCTAAGTCCAGCCCCCAACCGGGCTGCATCACCTGAACACACCCATTACACTTAACCACACACACACGCACACACACACACTACAAACCCAGACAAGAATATGCTGGTGTTGACAGGAAGTCACTCAGTTACAGTGGATCACTTTTAACCCATTCACACACATACAGCAGGCTATGTGAAAACCCCCAACACAGTCACACTGTTCACACAAATAAAGGCGTCATCAGTTGGAACACACACATGCGCGCACACATACACACACACACACATGCATGTTGACAGACAAAGCCCTGAAGCGACTTCCAGAACAATATCCCTCTCTTTCAGTCTTCTCTCCACTCTCCTGCTCTCTTTCCCTTTGTAGATGACCTTCCTATGCAGATAAACCAGTCTGACTGAGTATCCTGTTTAAAGAAATAACTGTGAAGGCTGCCATCTGAAGCAGGTAGCCTGCAGCTCGAGCAGCAAGAGGCCTGCAGTCCTGTAACAAGAGGTAATAAATGTTCAGGCAGGCACTAAACCAGGAAGCAAGCTGTGTTGATTTAAGGGGCTAATGACAATGCAGAGTGAAGTCATGTTCCTGGAGGCTTTCACAGCTCTAAAGAGATAGCCTATTAGCACAGCAAACAGGACAATCATTGCACTATTTTTGGGGCACTTGTGGGTATAAGGACAGGCTGTAAACGCATTATGATTCCTCTTGATAAACTTCCTATTAGTAATGTGTTATCCAACAGCTGCTTTCTTATGTAGCCAGCAGAGAAAGAGCAAAATCACCTTTAGCATGTTTTTGGCATCTTGCTTCTATCTGTGTTAACACTCAGTTTTTGGTCTCCTCCACCTCCTGGAAAAAAAATTGGCCCATTAGCTCAGATTTTTTTTGGGTGACAAAAGCTGCCCGCTGTCACAAGAAAATGGCCCTTTAGAGACCAAACAAAGTTGCAAACAGGAAAGCTTTGTGAGTTTGTCACTGAACACTGTACAGCCAGCTTTTTCAACAATGTGACTTATTGATAAGAGTACAAAATATGCTCCTGGACTGGAGTTAGTAGCTTTACAAGTTGGCAAGCATAATTTATTCCTAAAAGGCAGTCAATACCCAGAATAGACTGTAATCACACAGATTTCTAACAGGCTGACCTGTTCTGCTAGACTTGTAAAAACTTTATTCAGGTAAAAGCTCACAGCTAGTTGTCCATTGTACAAACTTCATTTCCAGAGAAGTTGGGATATTCTCCGAAATGCAATAAAAAAATCTAATTCCTGTAAGACTTTAATTGACAAAAGTACAACAAGGGATTTTCAGTAGTTTTACTCACCAACTTAAATGTATTTTGTAAATATGCACAAATTTAGAATTCGATAGCTGTAGCACACTTAACAAAAGATGGCACAGACCATTGTGTTCCATCACCTTTCCTTTAATAATACTTTTTAATCATTTTGGAACTGAGAATACTAATTATTGTAGTTTTGCAATTGGAAATCTCACCCGTTCTTGCTTGATATATCACTTCAGCTGCTCAATAGTCCATGGTTCATTGTCTGATTCTACTCTTCATGAAGCACCCTACATTTTCAGTAGGAGGAGATCTGGACTGGTAGTGGGCCAGTAAAGCACACACACTTGGTGTGTATGAAGCCACACTGTGCCTGTGCAGAATGTGGTCTGGCATTGTCCTGCTAAAATAAGCAACCCAGGAAGAGACATTGGTTTAATGGCAAAATATGTGCCTACTATATATCTCAGAATCAACGGTATCTTCACATACATGCAGCTCAGCCATGCTGATTCATGATGGTTACTCTTCGCAGATAACAACAGTGGATAACAGATAGTAGTTTTCATTGTTGGCAAGGAGAACTCAATGCCATTTATTTCCAAAAGCGAGCTGAATGTGGTCTCATCTGACCACAGCAGCACAGTATTCCTCTGCTGTGACCTTGACCTTTGACCCTACAATCTCTTAAATGTTATCAGATGCCCATCATAGGTGTTAACCACGCAAGGTATAGTAAAGTGCCAGCAAGTCAGCTCCTGCAGAAGTAGCAAGATTTGTATCTGATGCACAGAGGAAAACATAAAGCATGAAAGCTACACTCAGTGCCTATCAAAAGTGAGAGATGTTTGTATCAAAGAAAAATATTAAATTATAGTTTTAATTGTAAATAGGTCTGTTATACTCCAGCATGTTTGTAAACATCCTTCAAGCGCAGTATGAAACTCATACTTAGCAGTGAACAAAACATCCTCTAAACTATAATGAACCAACAAAAAGCTGCATACAAATATTTTCTCTCTATTTCATCCTGTTAAAGTCAGCTAACACTGATAATGGCACAGAACGTGTGATAACATGAAAATTAGATGTGTTATACGCAGGCAGTTAACTGCAATGAAAAGCAGCTCAGCGATAACAACCCTCTTTGAGATTAAAAGAAATTGAAACATACTTTAAATATAGCTTGTTTACGTACAAAGATAGTATCATTTCACCCCCACAGGCGCACTGGTAATGCTGTCCTATAAAAGAGGGAATGTAACCTAAAATGGTCACTGATCCCTTGTCATGTACTGTGATCTTGTGGGCCTTTCTATGCAAAGAAAACTAGTCTGTGCTGTTTCCTTGTTCCAGACATAGTTGGTACATTGAGATGCCACTGAGAGGTAGAGGCATATTTAATGGATCACAGGTCTTCTTCAGTCACTCTGAATCTGGGTTAACAAAGCAGTACTTTCTGTGGAGGAGCGTTTCAGATGTGTGTAAGTTTGAGTTTAGCTGCCTCAGAGGCTGGTGAATAAAGACCATGATTACAGGCTGCTGTGGTGGGTGGCATGTGTTGATTCTTGATTAAAAAAAGAGGACTATACCACTGTTATCCGTCAATCTCTGGTGATTTCTTCAGCTTTAGCAAAACCCAGTGTTGATTTTTCCCATGTGATCCATTGTTGTTACCAAATGTCACAGTTTGTTTATGTTCTTTGTAAGATGGGATCTCCTCTTTGAGCAATGAGCTCTACTTTTTCTTAAAGCTCCCCCCACCCCTGGCTGCTTGCAGGAAGCACATAATAAGTGAAGACAAACGCAGGAAGCAGGACGTGCTGCTGTGTTGTGAAGCTATTTTTCTTCCCTTCTCCTTTCATCAAAAGTTGAGGCTGTGTCACCCTCGCCGCCTAAACATCTAGCTATTGGACAGGACTAGAAAAGCAACAGGCAGGAAACCCTCTCTTGTTTTAACCCACCCCCCCCATCTCAAAAAAATAACCAGTTACAACCTTTTTCTTTAAATACATCCATGTAAATTGTGCCAAATAGCTTTGACTTTGAACAAAGCCACCACTGACGCCATTCGTTTCAATCCTCCAAGCTGTTCCTGCAAACCGGGGGCCATAAATACATCTTCTCAAGCTTTTTTTAAGAGAACTATTGTATTTTTTATTTTTGAGCGGTTCACAACCCCTACCCCTTCCTTCCTATCTTTCTCTTTGCTCCTCTCCTCACGCTTTCATCTACGTATCCCCTGACGCCTGTTATCTGCTCTCTATGAAGTAAAACTCTGATGACATTCAGGCCAAAGTTCTATTTATCTTAAAGGACAAAAATCTTCAAATGTTTATGATTAGAGTGCTGAATAACATTAGTCTGTTACTGATGTTGTGCAAATTAGTTTGGGGAGAAGACTTTACTTTTTTGATGAAAAAAGAATCCAAACTGGCTCCTTTGATACTAATTTTGTAACGAAGATTTCCACCACTGATGATGTCTAGAAAGGAGGATAGTAAGGGATAAATGCATGGGTAAAAGTATGTGGACACTCCTGCGTTCTTCCTGTGCTGCCTCCACTCTTCTGGGAAAATTTTTAACCATATTTTGGCATCTAGCTGCAGAGATTTCTTTCCAGTCACACAGAGCCTTATAGATGTTGGCCACTGATGTTAGATAATATGGCAACGCTCACAACCATCAGTGTTCTGGTTCATCCAAAAGGGGTCGGATAGGGTTAGGGTCAGAGCTCGTGCTAGCCAATCAATTCCTTCCACACCAACATGGGAAAAAAATTTATATCCCAGAAAAAAAGGAATATGATGGAATCATCAGCGCCTCTGCTGGCCCCGCTGCCACCACTGCTGCAAATCCTTTGTGTGTGCACGATTACGCAAAAACTATTGGACACTATTTGAATTTTGACACAGTGATAGACCTCTAAGAGATCTACAACTGATTAGATTTTCAGTCATCTGTTACTGTTACTGCCTATAGTTATATTTTTCCAAAGCATGCATTCTAGCTAAGTTCAAATAATCCGAGCCCCGTCTAAAAGAATGAAAACAATAACAGCAACAAAGACATGGATTTGCCCCCTTCTGAAAATAGCAAATAAGTCTGTATGTGTTGCATTTGCATGTCATGTTTTAAAAATTGTTCAACAAGTACACTTAAAAAAAGAAAAAACATTGTTGTGGCCATCGTGTAGGTGAACTGTTCAAAATTAAAGGCTACTTTTGAAATAGTCTGTCACTTAAAACCAATATTTACAACTTCCCCTCTGGACCACCAAAGACCAAAAGATACATATTCCTACAAATGCATTACATGATGCTAACACTGTATTCGTTCATAATTCACTAAGTGAGCAACATAACCAACTGGTGACACCTGTGCTCTAGGCTCTTCTTCTTTCAGCTGCTCCTTTTAGGGATCACCAAAGAGGATCATCTGCCACCATCCGTCACATCCTCTTCTGTCACACCAACCCCCCACACTACATCCTTCACTACACCCATGAACTTTCTCTTTCATCGTCCTCTTTTTCTCCCATCCTCAGCATCTTTTGCCTATTATATCCACTATCCCTTCTCTGCACACAGCCAAACTATCTCAACCTTGCCTCTCTGACTTTATCTCCAAACAGCTAAACCCAAGCTGTCCCTCTGACGCACTCATTTCTAATCCTGTCCATCCTGGTCACTCCCAACAAACAAATTTAACGTCTTCAACTCTCCCGCCGCCACTGCCACCTCCTATCTTGCTGTCAGCGCCACCATGTCTAAACTATACATCATAGCAGGCCTCACTACCTTTCCTTTCACTCTTGCTGCTATCCTTCTGTCACAAAGCACCCCTGACACTCGTCTCCACCCACTCCAACCTGACTGCACTCTCTTCTCCACCTCTCTTGTGCTCTGTCTGTTGCTTTGGATGATTGACTCCAAGTATTTAAATTCCTTTATTCAATTAATGTTTTTAAATCAATATTTTTAAAATCTAAATGTAACATATTAACAAAGCTGATTTGTTACTTAATATGAAAGGTCAAGACCCTGCGGTGGACTGGCGGCCTGTTCAAGGTGTACTCTGCCTCTTGCCCTAGGGCAGCTGGGATAGGCTGCTGCCCCTGAATCAGATAAGTTGTAGAAGATGGATGGATGGATGGATGGATGAATGGATGGATGGATGGATGGATGGATGGATGGATAGAATGTTAACCAGGCATAAGAGACCAACAGAGGGCAATGCTTCTATGTTTCCCAACCAAATTCTGTTTGTGGGGATACATTGTAAAGCAGAGAGAAGAGGAGCAGCAACCCAGCAGTTGACTCTCACATATAATTACTTATAAACTAGAAAGTGTGTAACAATAAGTTTATTCTATTTAACAAGTGAAATAAATCTAAACAGAATGTACTGTGGGCAGCAACTGACACTCATGATAGCAGATGAGGTCTTTCTCTTATTCTCTTTAAACATACAGGGAGGGCCAACAGTTCACATTCAGCAGTGCTGAAACAAATAACAGAGGACATCATTCCTCCTCTATATCTTTACATTGCAAAAAGCTTACTGTCAGACTACTGTTCCACAGCCCACGCAGAACCTTTAAAGCCTCATTGTTCACTCCAGGCTACTTCATGCATCTTGAATCACACATCCAAGCTTCCCTCATTAAAGAATGAGCCTGCGGTATTGGATTCCACTTGACAGGCTGTCCTTGGAGACAGCCTGTGATACTAGATACTGTTTATGGGGAGAGCAGGTGTACACTGCATCCTCTGGCCAAGCCACAGCATGCATTATTTACTGTAAGGTCCAGCAGACGACATGTGACATGAGGACTGAGGAAGTCTGATCATTTGGAAAGCGAGTCAGTGTAGCTTCTTTTTTTAGCTGCGGAAAGTTTCTTGAGTCTTGGTGAGAATAAACCAAAGAGCTATGTGAAGCTGGGGTATGAACTCTGGTCAGTTTATCTTTATGACTCAGTAAAAAAAAAAAAAAAATGTCACCAATGCAGCTGTAAATTAAGGCTAAGGTTCTGTACCACACATGTAAGAAAGATTTTGAAAAGTAACCCTTTCTTCAGCTTAAAACCTAAAAAAGCAAACAAAAAAAGGTTTAAAATAGGATCTGGCTGTGTGTCTATTCAGGCTCACAAAGCCTCTCTCAGTTGACTAAACATTAACACAGGTGAAAGATCGTGGGAAATTCACCTGTGCCACGAACCCTTTAACTTCCTAAACTCAGTTCACTTTTATTCTCTTTTTAAATACATGCCAGAAGTCATTGCATAGGCCTGCCATGGGACAAACTGCTTTCAAACTGAGCAGTTTATTCAGTAAAGCAAAAGACCTTCACGTTAAAAAGAGCACAACCATAAGCACGACTGTGAGCTCAGTGAGGCAGTTATGAACTAAATGTTACTGTAAACAGGTCATTCACTATATTACCAATGCCTTTAAACTATTAAAACATTTAAGTAGATACAGAGCTTTGATGTGGTGTTACAGTTTTATTGCCCTATCATGCTCTATTTTGCTTCTTGTAAATTATTTATTTTCTTTTAATACTGAAGCCATTTTTATATACAAAACTTAGACATATTAGCAGATGAAACTGAATCGTTCAGGATCACATTTCAGTCCAAAATCCATGAAATGATTGCCTCTACACATGTTTTGCTAATCAATATTTTTGCCAGCTTATTATCTTGATTAATCATTTGCTCTACAACACAAGACAAGAACTAAAGGTGCTATAAACTAAGTTAAAATCCTTTGAAGTGGAAAAAATAGCTTAGTACTAGTTTTAATTTATTCACTGTATGGTAAATAGCAGTGCTTGTGTTGCCATAGTGAAATGCCACAAACACACACATTCATACATACATCTTTATCTCCGCTTTTCTGGGTGAGTCACACTGACTTTATTCCCTCGGGGCTGAAAAAGCAGCCTACCGCATCTGCTGTTTATATAGGGAAATGGTAATGGAACACAGCTCATGTAGTTTCTTGGGACACTGCTCTAAATTCTGCTAGCTGTGATGGCCACTGAAGCCATGACAAATGAAAAGATCTTCTAATCCTCTCTCAGCCCTGTGAGATCTATTTATTGTGTCAACACCACAAAACCTACTAAACCAGGTGGCTGTCAATACTCAAAATATAGCCCCACAGAATAAAGCTCTGAGATATGCCGCAGCTCCATCTCACTCTTTTCCATAACAACATTGTGCAACATAATTAATGTGTTTTAACACACACACACCATGCAATTTTCCCATTTTCAAGGACGCTTTGTCCCACTGTACAAAAAACTGCCTGCATCTCACCTAAAGGGTGTTTCACATTTCAGGCGAAAAGCTCAAAGTTTGTTTCATTTTCACAAACACGCCTTGTCATTTTGTTGAGAATGCTAGCACTGTGCTAATGCACGCTTGATCAGATGTTGGGAGCATCATTAAATCAAAAACAGAAGCTTGCATGCATTCAAAAGAAGCAGCTGGTTTCATTGCTCAAAGGTACGTGCTGGCAAGTGGATGCTGCTAGAAATCTATTTCCTGCTGCTGTTGAAAAGTGACTCATGGCGCTGTGAAATTGCTAATACGTGATGTTACAGTTGAAACCCTATATAAAATCTGAAAATGAAACTGTATATCAAAAATAGCGAAAAACTATTTAACTGTCGTTAGAAGTCGCTAAGTCGTCTAAGTTGCATAATGGGCTATTTGCATGTAATTATAACAGATGCTGTAGGAGAGAGGAAGAACTACAAATGAACTTTAAAGAAACATTTACATCCCGTTCTGTAAGCCAGGGCTACTGTGAGAGTACTTTGGAACGAGGGTGGGGGTCTCACGGCAGCGCCCGCTGCTCGTTGAGGATGGAAACTGCAGAACGATATGTGCGTTCACGTCAGAATCTCCAAAACACCAGAAACGTCTCCAATAACATCGGAAAAAGTTGCTAGATTTGTCACTAGTCCCTTTTGAAAAAGAAAAGTTAGTAAGAAGTTTAGGAAAGTTGCCAGATTTAGCAAAAAAGTTGCCAAGTTGGCAACACTGGTCCAAAAATAAGAGTTCTTTCCTATTTAGAATTTCTCTGATGACAAAAGACAGTCTGATGATGTTGCAGTCTTGGGGGAAATCCTGGCAGTTGTTGTCCTCACAAAATCTGACTTGTTCACAGACATGATAATAATGTTTTAAACATCTAAATACTTTACTTTTAGTCATAAATAACTGTGTAATATAAATTTGTTCTAATAAAATAGCTGCAAGTAAACTTATATAGCATGTTAACTGCTAAGTTATCCATTAGATCAGTCAACTATCCATATAGCTAGCTAACAATGTGTAGTAAACACGTGTGGCCATTGCTGTTACTGATGGTCAGAACACATAATAAGCATGCTCAGATTTGTTGTGACATTATAAAATTACCATACTAATGAGCTGTATGGCTGGCTAGGGTAATAAGGCACACCTAAAGGTCAACCTCTGGAGCTGAAAAATGAAGCCGTAGTTCCTCTAGGTGCCACAAGAGGCCAAAAGGGAGCTAATGCCCATAGATTCCCGCCTGGTTTTAGCCTCTATGGGTAGTTTCCCCTAAAAAAACCTCTGAGTGGGGTGATTTAAAAAAACAAAACTCATCCATCTGGATACTGGAGTTAGGGGTGTGGCAGTTTTGGATGGCAAGTGCCCTGACACAGGCAGCGGGAGCCAGCTGGCATCTGCTAGGCCTTATCCATTGCTTCAAATCATTAAACTGGAGCTCTCCACAGTGTTTGTACTGCTGGTGCTTTCGAAAGCATTTTAAATGGATTAAAACTACAGCTTGGTGTTCAGAGCATCCAATAAGTGTGTGCTTTACTTTTGGAGAGTGAAATTGTGAGATCCGATTTTTTGGTCATTCACATTAGTCTATGGCACGCGCAGAAGAAGACATCACATGCAACACGCTGTGTTCACAGAAGTAAATATGGAGGCTACACATGCAAAACCTCACTTTCTTTCCACTGACTAGCTCCATCAATGCCGTCTCAGGATCAGAATCTTTATTAATCCCTGGGGGGAAATGACTTCTGCCATGCTTGTTTGGTCCATTGTTTACATTTGATCACGCCGTGTCGCACCTCCTCCAACGCAGAATTATGACGTCAGACTAGCTTCAAGTGGCGTAAAAGTCGGATGAAACGCGACATGACTGTTCAGACTGAGGTCGATTTGAAAAACATCGGATATGTACCTGATTTAGGACCACATGTGAAAGTGGATCGAATCTGATTTGAAAAAATTGGATTTGTGCTGTTCAGATTGTAATAAAAAAATCAAATATGGGTCACATATGGGCAAAAAAGTCCGATTTGGGCCACTTCTGCCCGCAGTGTGAACGTAGCCTGACATGAAGTGGCCATCTCCCTTTCTGATACTGTCCACAAATGCGCATTACATTGAATAAAATGACATATTTCTCTAGGATTGAACATTATTGGAAACATTTGAAATACTGTAAGTACATGAGTGCACAAATATAAAACACCATCCTATTAATTTTTAAAGAATATTTTAATGTGTAGATGTCACCTATCCCTTTCACTGGGGCAAAGGAAAACACACTCACCTGCGAAGTTTGCGCTTCAGCGCTGACAGCTCTCCTCCCTGACTGGCCAGTCAAGGTTCCTCTGTCAGGTGATAAGGGTCGGTAGCCAATGAGAGGCACATCGTTTGACTCCACCCCCGGCAGGTCATAGCCCCCTGTGCGCATGTTACGGGGCAGCATGGTGCCAGCTACATAGACAGGAAGTATACAAGAAAACAAGTGTCTTAAGTCTCTTTTAGGCAGCCATTAAGTTAGTTATGATGCCTGTTAGTTGGTATTAATTAAAGTGAACTGTTTATCTCTGCCCTGCACTGCACAGTACTTTATATTCTCAAGTTTAAAGCTTATCTTTATTTTGAATTTTAGTTTGTTCTTTGTAAATCCTGCACATATCAATTTACTGATGGCTTTTAATGTCTAAGCATAAACATACACTATATGGGTAAAGGTATTGGGCCATTTACACATTACACCTGCAGGAGCTTTTATGACATCCTATGGAGTTGGTCCCCACTTTCTTGCTATAACAGAAATCTGAATGGATTTCTACAAGATTTTAGAGTGTCTGTGGGAATTTTTGACAATTCATCCACAAGAATATTTGTGAGTTCAGACACTGACGCTGGACAAGAGGTCCTGGCTCACAATCTCTGTTCTAGTTCATCCCAAAGGTGTCGGATGGGGTTGAGGTCAGGATTAAGTGCAGGCCAGTCAAGTTCTTTTCTACCAAACTCATCCAGCCATGCCTTTATGGACCTTGCTTTATGTACAGTCATGCTGGAACAGAAAAGGGCCTTCCCAAAACTCTTGTCCAAAATATCTTGGTGAATTGAAGCATTAGGATTTCTCTTCACTGGAACTAAGAGCCCCAGGCCACCCCCAGAAAAACACCCCTATAGCATTATCCCTCCTCCACTAAACTTTATAGTTGGCAAAGTGCAGTCTGACAGGTAACATTCTCCTGGCATTTGCCAAATATACACTTATCCATCAGACTGCCAGACAGAGAAGCATGCTTCTTCACTACACAGAACACGTTTCCACTGGCGGCATGCTTCACACTGCTCTGTCCGATGCTTGGCATTGTTCTTGGCAACGTAAGGCTTGCATGCAACTGCTTGCCTATTGAAAACCATAGCATAAAGATCCCAGAATACAGCGGTGTTTTTTTTGCAGAGATCTGTACTAGTGCCAGAGGAGATATGGAACTTGACTTTTACACAGTATACGCCTCAGCACTCAGTGACCCCACTCTGTAACTTTACGTGGTCTTTCCTTTCATGGCTGAGTTGCTGTGGTCTCTAAATGCTTCCACTTTGCAAGCTGATTGTTATATATCTACAATGAAAGAACTTTCAACAACAGACTTGTTACAGTGGTGGCAAATTCAATATAAATTCAAAGCTCAAATTCTGTGACCTCTTTAGAATGACCCACTGTTTCACAAATGTTGGTAAAGGCAGACTGCACGGCTAAGGTCTTGATTTTATGCACCTGTGGTAATGGGGCTGAATGAAACACCTGAAGGCAGCCCCATACTTTTGTCCATATAGTGTCTGCAGATAAAACATGACCTGAAATTTTATACCCCAAACATATCAAAATTATTGAAACAACAATCAATCAAACCAACAAAAAACTGTAGCTTTACTTTGCATAGCACTGTTTGTGTCCCTGTCAGACTCACATGTGAATACTTTGCACTTAAACAACTTTTAACAGGCATTTTAAATAAACACTTAATGGCAGCCTGGAGTCGATTTGCTTAACACACAGACTGTGCCCCACAGCAGGCTGGATTTGCATAGCAACCCCTCCTTCCCTTTCCCTTTCCCCTCTTTGGTATTTGGATTGCCATGAAGATAAACTTCAAGTAAACACTGTTACAGGAAAAGAGGTGTTGGAGGGAGAGAAATGACGAGTGTAGGGGTGATATAATATGCAGGCGATGGAAATGTCAACTCTTACAGAGTGATGTTAACCTGAAGCATTTTCAAAGCCCCTGTTAATTTACCTAATTGTACATAGAACACATATAAAACATTGATAAATGTTGACTTTTAATGTGAGCAAAAGATAACAACAGAACAACAGACTCCACCCTGCTAGCATGTTCAGATGGCCTTTGAGCAAGGCATGTGACCAGGGTCATTCCCAGGATTTTTTTAAAAATGGGGTGGCACAAGAACAAGGTGGGGGGGGCACAGAAAATCACAAGGAAACTCAGGGTAAACATGACTGTAGAAAACATTGATTGCACAAGAGTTTAAACCCTAATTACAAGGAGGAAAAATTGTATTTAGACTTTTTTACTTAAGTTAAGTGAGCGTATCCGCTGTGGCGACCCCTTGGGAAAATACAAGGGAGCAGCTGAAGGTACACTTAAGGAAAACTTATAATTATACATAAGCAGCTTAATAGTGCACAAGCTGTATAATCAAAATATATTTAAAGTATAACACACTCATTATGCAGAATGGCACTTTTCAGAATCATACACATACTGGCTCATAGTTTTTGAACCATTGACGAGTGTATCGCTTTTGACTTTGTGTCAAATGATAACAGTAATGTTGCGTAGCTTGATCAATAATGATGCTTTTTATCTGTAAAATAATATGCAACTAAAGCTTTAAAATAAGAGGCCCATCCAGCCATTTTCTTCTGCTTATCTACTTCATGATCACTGGAGCCTATCCTAGCTATCACAGGGCTAAGGGCAGGGTACACCCCTGGACAGGTCGCCGGTCCACTGCAGAGACAGCCAACCACTTACACCTATGGTCAGTTTAGAATCACCAATTGACCTAACCTCTTTGAATGTCTTTGGACTGTGGGAAGAAGCCAGAGTACCCAGAGAGAATCCACGCAAGCATGGGGAAAGCATGCAAGCTCCACGCAGACGGGCACAAGCTAGCCGGCTGGCGGATTCAAACTTAGACCTGCTTCCTGGGAGGTGGCAGCACTAACCACAGCACCAGTATGCTGCCCTGAAAGTAAAACAAGTAGTACAGAGTACAAACTGCAGTATTTGCATCCAAACTATGGCAGTGCAGAGGCACAGTACTTAAAGTACAAATACATTCAACCTGTACTTAGTAAGTGTACTGCCCTACAGTCCTTATCCATGCTCCCACCCAATGGTGGTGGGCATTGTAAGATTAATGGGGGGGGGGGGGGG
>VUQH01021258.1:2552-19622 GCA_015106775.1 Etroplus canarensis | reverse complement strand
AGACTGGGAGTTCTAATCAATTTAAAGGTTTTTAAGCACATCTGAGACCAAAAGTTTTGGTCTAAGCTAACTGATAAATCCGCTTCCCATTTTGCAATAGGAAGGGATATTGATTCATCTATTTTAGAGAGTGACCTGTATATTTTAGACAGTAATTTGGGGGTTTTAAGATTAAGTTTTTTCTCATCTGTTGCTGTCAACAAAAAACTGGAAGCTGATCAGGGCACTGGGTCTAATACACCCACGAGCGGAAGAAATTTCGATGCCACACTGATGCAAGTGAAGGAGGCCATCAATAGGATGAAAAACCCAAACAGAAATCAGAGAAATAGCAAAAACTTTGGGAGTGGCCAAAACAACAATCTGGAACATTCTTAAAAAGAAGGAATGCACTGACTAGCCCAGCAATATCAAAAGCCCTAGAAGACCATGAAAGAGAACTTAAGTGGATGATCGCAGAATTCTTTCCTTGGTTAAGAAAACCCCTTTGGCAGCATCTAGCCAAGTCAACAACACTCTCAGGGAAGTATCGTAGGTGCGCAATTGTCACAGTTTACAAACAAAAGAAGCCTTCATCAGTGTAAATATAGAGGGTTTGCCACAAGGTGCAAAACACTGGTTACACTCAAGAAAAGGAAGGCCAGATTAGATTTTGCAAGAAAATACCTGAAAGAGTTATAGAATGATGGGAAGACCCCATCATCTGTCCAACATGGTGGAGGCAGTGTTAAGGCACAGATATGTATAGCTGCCAATGGAAGTGGGTCACTAGTCACTGATGATGTGGCTGCTGATGGAAGCAGAAGGATGAATTCTGAAGTGTACAGGGCTATACCTTCTCCTCTGATTCAGCCAGATGCTGCAAAATTGATTGGATGGCACTTTACAGCATAAATGAATAATGAACCAAAGCATACTGCAAAAGCAACCCAAGAGTTTCCTGAGGCAAAGCACGGGAATATTCTTCAAGGGCCCGGTCAGTAACCTGGTCTCAACCCAAGACAAAGCTGAAGGCAGAGAGACCCACAAATAAGCAGCAACTGAAGGTGGCTGCAGTAAGTCTGACAGAGTATCTCAAGGGAGAAGACACAACATTTGATGATGTCCATGGGTTCTAGACATTAGGCAGTCATGACTAAAAATCTTTTACAGTCAAAGTATGAAAAAATCCTTTAATTCATGTTAGTTTTTCCTATTACTTTTGAGCCTCTGAAAATGGGGAACTATTCATAAAATTTCATGAATTCCTAAATAGTTAATTCAGTTCTTTTATAAAAGCCTGTTGAATTAAATTTGAATGTCTGTACATCAATGGTATCTCAGTAGACTGATTTAAAATACAATGTGGTGGTGTACAGCGGCAAAATTACAAAAAAATAAAAAACTTGTCAATGTCCCAAAAACGTATGGACCTAGGAACGTATATCTACACTTTGACACTGTCCACTGGTATGAAGTATTTTGCTGCAGGACGGTTAGAATTTATAGCCCATGCCTAATCATTACATCCGCTATTTGCCCATCTTCCATCAAAGACACAGGGAAATCTGCAGGAGTGCGAAGGGCATAGATGTCACATAAAACACAAAACCAGGGCTGTTAATAATGTCTAGAGTGGAGCAGAAATAGTGTGTTAAAATAAGTGATTTGTAAAACTGAACACTGACCGCAACACTTGATAATGGCTAATTAATCTTCCTTTGGCTAATCTCAATCTGTTTCTGTAGAAAGATATAAAAGTACTGTTTTGAAAAAGGTCATAGGTTACTAAATATCTGAATGCAAATGGCATCAAATAAGATAGAAGGTATAAACATAAACAGGACTGTGAAGCTGAATAAGTGAAGTGTCACTTCTTTTATCCATGTAAGTTCTCACTTTTCAGTGTTTATATTCAGTGTGAAGCTACAGTGAGCAGGTAGCAGGTTTCTTTACTGTGTCCAAAGCCATTAGCAAAGGCCAGATTCCCCCAATCTGTTTCCTGCTAAAGTCGCAATCATAGCAGGGTTCAAGAGGATTGCCCTCTGAATAAAGCCCTTTAAATCCATCCTTTCCTCTCAGGAGGAAGACAAAGTGCACACATCAGCTCCTATCCATCTCCTCTCAGGATCATACAGCCTGACTAAGCTTTTCCCAAAGAAGGGGCAGTCAGGGCAGCAAATGTGCCATGTCAGGACTGCATGTGCATGCCCCCCCCCTAAAAAAAACCAAAAAAAAAACCTGGTCATTAGCATCCAAACT
Source organism: Etroplus canarensis (assembly GCA_015106775.1). Taxonomy (NCBI): domain Eukaryota; kingdom Metazoa; phylum Chordata; class Actinopteri; order Cichliformes; family Cichlidae; genus Etroplus; species Etroplus canarensis. Next base: position 17,381 of record VUQH01021258.1, on the reverse strand, counting down.
TTGTTCAGAGGGTCAAATACATCCATCAGAAAGCAAACTCGTGGTTTATCCATCAACATTTCAGCGCCATGCTTCTAATAATGCTGTCAAATGAAAGCAATGAGAAAAAACACACTGAGAACAAAAAGAGGAATGAAAGCAAAAAATAGGACTACATTTTTTTTTTTGTTTTAGCAAACACAATGACTTAATGTCTCACAGCTGGTTTGAATGCATTACAGTTTCTTTTTTCTTTCTTAAAAATCTTTCCACTGAGTTCATGAGCTCTAAGATAAGTTCTGACTAACATTGTATTGGCAAGCAAATGATTTGATATAGATAGATAGATAGATAGATAGATAGATAGATAGATAGATAGATAGATAGATAGATAGATAGATAGATAGATAGATAGATAGATAGATAGATAGATAGATAGATAGATAGATAGATACTAAAAAGCACCATTGCTCATTTAGCAGAAAACCATTGTTTGATAAATCTAGCACAGTTTAAAAGATGTATGTAGCTACTGTGACATCACCTATTGTTTAATGAATTCCTGTCTATACAATCACATGTTTTTGCAACCAGAGAAGATGCCCCTGTTGTCATTAAAAAAGGTTGAAAGCACTTCTGTGCTGTCTTCATTTTTCAGACCTGGATGCTATGTACATCTGTTATACCATTTATACTGTCATTTTTAAGACTTCTGATGGAGATGGACAGAAAAAAAAAATCAATGTAAGCCATAAAAGCTCTTTAGTTCAATAACAAAATGTTTCTGTGAATTCTTGAGATTTATGAATCTTGTAAACCCACACAAGGCCAGGCGCTCATACCATTTAACATACACAATTTTAAACCATATTTCCATTCGAAAATGCATTTATGTAATTTGGCCTGGTGTCCTCCTATTTCTTTTGATTTTTTTCAAATATATTTTACATGATATTTCATTTTGTTTTCGGTGAGCAAGACAGAAATATGCAGCCAGAGAAGCAAACACAACATAATGAGAAATACAAACACCACAAACTGTATTTGAAGCTTTGTGCATCAGTTCCACTGGCTTCACCATAATTTCTTATAGAGCTTTAAAACTTGCTTAAAGCAGCACGTCTCTTGTCCAAATCTGCTCTTAGTGAGAAGACAAACTCTGTTTTTGCGGGTCATGATCTCCACCTAGTAAGCCTGAGTTCTGAGACTGGCCAACAAGGTCATCTTAAATCCTTCATCTCAAGCAAATATGCAAACTCGAGGCTCCTTAAATCAGGAGGTGTCAACTTGTGAATGTACAGACACGCTTGTTGGGCAAACAGCCTTGAAAACCAAGCTGCTGTTGACTTAGGGAGGGCAGCCTTTAAGTGGGTGGAGGCAGCAGACATGTAGGGCTCCTTAAACACATCCAGTTTCCTTTAGGCAGTCCTTTTCATGCTGCGCAGTCTAGGTCCCTTAGGAGCCCGAGAGTTGCCAGGAAAGTGTCCAAGGCCCTTAAGAAAATCAGCTCTGTGATCCAAACACTCACTTTTAGATAGTGGTGCTGCAGCATTCGACAGCCACGGCCTACACAGCAACATCTGACTCTTCAAGTGTTGTGACTCTCTTGTCACAAAAGCTCATTTTTACTGTATGCTTTTTAGCTGAAAAAACAAGTAATACCCTCCAGCTGATTCATGTAGACAGGAAGATGTTATTAAGACAGAGGTCTCTACTGGCTGACCTGTCTTAGCAGATCAGGAAATCTCCCACAGAGAGCCAATCCAATTTCAGAGGCTGTCCTAAAATAACTATCTAATTCTGCTGTCAATACCCAGAAGGAAGAACAAGCATATTTTAAAAGCAGCTTTTGCAATGGCCATCCTTCTATACTGTGTTGAGCCAGCCTGTCTCACCTCTGTGACTGTAGTTACTCGTGTTCTGTAGTCCAACGTATTGTAAATTCCCTGGTGAAATACGTTTCTATCCATCCATTTGCTTACTGTTCATCCAACTTAAGGTACTGGGGGACTAAAGCTTATAAAAATAGTCAAGAGGAAGGGTACACACATGGTTGCAAGTTCATTGTGTTTTCCCTGACAGAAATTTGAATGTACTTTTAGTTGCTCCATTGTATTTTCCCCAAGGTGTCACCACAGCAGTAATTTGGCAGAGGTTTTACTCCAGATGCCCTTTCTGACACACCCGTCCATGGTGAGAGGGATCTGTGTCCCAACCTGGACTCAAACCAGGGACTTTGCACTTCTAAAGTGAATGTGTAAATCACTACACTACAGAGACGCTTTTCCTCATAGAAATGTATGCTTCTCAAATAACAGCCAACATGTTGGCATGGACTCTTTAATTATATATGGTGTTTAAATTTTAGTTTCTTTGGTTTTTGAAAGTGTCTTCCACGTTCCCCTGTCTGCAAGTTTATTTCTATCCCTCCATTTTCATGATTTACTTCCTACTTTATTTTGAAGGTCAGTTCCTTATGTGGCTTTCTGACTCTTTACATCCCTCCTTTGTTGCCTTTGTTGCCCAAGTTTTATTAGCATGTATATTTAGCTTGTATGTTCTCCCTTAGTCTTTGGCTACGCTCACACTGCAGGCAAAAGTGGCCTAAATCGGACTTTTTTGCTAATATGTGACCCATACCTGATTTTTGTTATGACAGTCTGAACAGCACAAATCAGATTTTTTCAAACTGGATTTAGGCCCCTTTCATATGTGGTCCTAAATTGGATGCATATCCAAGGTTTTTTAAAGTGACCTCAGTCTGAACGGTTGGTCGCATTCATAGGACTTCACTGAAGTGGGGTCATAATTCTGCATGGGAGGAAGTGAGACGCAGCAAAATCAAATGTAAACAATGGACAAAACAAGCATGGCAAACACCACTGATGGAGCTAGTCATTGGAAAGAAAGTGAGGTTTTGCACACGCTGTGACACGTGTAGCATCCATATTTACTTCCGTAAACACAGCGTGCTGCTTGTGACGTCACGTCTTCTGCACATGCCACTAACACATAGACTGTTCACACTGGAGTCTGATGGGGGTCGCATTTAAATTACAATATTAACGGCCATGCAATTGTAGCACTTTAGAGGTTTAAAAAAAGTTGGTGCAACACAGCATTATATTTGTGTATTTTTAACTTGCACAGTAAATTTGAATATTAATTTAACCACCCATTTGCCCTTGTGAGGAAGTCCTCTAATCTCAGCAATACCATTAGAATTAAAGGACCAATGTGTAAGATTTAGTGCTGTTTACCAGTAAGAATGCAGACTGCAGTGAAATGCCTAGAATTTGACTGTGTGTTACCTTAACCTACCTCACAATCTCATAAAAGTTATCAGATGTTCTATCCATCATAGTCTGGTAAAGATCCAGGAAATAATCAGCTCCTGCAGTGGTAACAAGATTTGCAACAGACAGATGCCTGGACACCCAGTATAATCATTGACAAAATAAATACCTAAAGAATTCATGGCAACTTGTCCTACATCAAGTTTGTATTGGATGAATGTGAGTCTGTTATGGACAAGTGTATATTATGTCTGGCAATGATTATATTGTTTCCAGGAAATGAGGCTTAAATTGCTACTTTTTAAATACTGAATTCTTTTCATTTTGTTGCATCTTTCTGATAGGAAATGATTAGTACAGGTGGAACTTTGTGCTTACTTTACAACCTTCTATTAATTGTCTTTGTACTATACATACTTAGTAGAAAAACTAGAATAATAGTTATGGGTAGCTTCCATATCAGTGGCCTTAAAGGTCTTAATAGTAGTCTCACTGACCACAGATTTGAGTTCTCTTCATAACCCACTTAAAGTTTTTAAACTGGTTTACACATTCACATCACATGTGAAAGGTTTTCTGGTTCAATACCGAGAGGAGAATCAAGCCCAGCCTTGGGGGTCATAAGTCAGAGTACTTCTAGTGTTGTTTGCTAACTCATAAATAGGTGGGGTGTGTCAGGAAGAGCATCCGATGTACCTATCAAGTTTTTGTATACCGTTTTGTGTCTTCTGGTCACCTAAGCATAGTATATGTGTCCTCAAACCTGAACTCAACATGAAGTTTTCCCCTTCTGAGGAAATCCACTGATCCCAACAGTTCTATTGGAATTAGCTGACTTTGCTGCACAATTTCACCACTCTAACTCAAGGCGTGACTGGGCCTTTACCCTTTTGACTGAAGGCCATTAATACTAACCACCTCCTTTTTCATGAAGCAGCAACTTCACAGGACCTGTCAGTCTGCATGGGATCAATCATACTGATAGCCATCTCTCCTGTCTCGGGGAAAAACATTTACACATAATGGCCATACACCCACAAGCAGGAGAATGCTGAAACCAAATACTACCCTTAAACTCTCTCTGATGCACCTTTGTTAAGTCATGACAAGACCTCCAGCGCTCTAATATAACAGACAAAAGCAGCATTGAGGAGGAGGGGAGGCGAAAAGGACAAGCTGAAAGAGGAGGGATGCTTGAGATGAGCTTCATAGGAAGGTGATGAGGCTCAGACAGTCTCCCTCTTTCTGTCTGGGACAAGCTAATGGCTTCTCCGTTGTATTCGCATGAATGCGAATCCATCTTGGGGGGATCAAAAAAAACTCACGCACACAAGTGAGCTGAGGAGGTATGGCTATTTGGAAGGACATGCTGCTGCATAAACACAGTATCAGAAGTGCATGTGTGTGCACGCAGGAAGTTGAATTGATAGGCTGATCATGTTACACTAAGTTTATTTGAGCCAGCCAAGAAGAAAACACTGACAAAAGCACTCAGGTTGCAGGTTAACAACACAACATATGCGCACGTGTGTGTGTGTAAAGCTCAGGTTAGAAGGGTGGTCACTGAAGGGGAACAAGGGGGCACTTTCTCCCTATCTGCTCAATCCACTCCAATCTATCAGAGGAATGTCTGCTCACCAGCAATGTGACCTGAAACACCTGGCCACACCTGGGAAACCTCAACACACATACATGATATACACATATCCATAGAGCTCTGTGGTCCACAAAATGAAAATGCAGTCATTCTCAATGAAGTCAAACACAGAAAGTCTCGTCCCATTTTCACTGCACAGTTAAAAGAAGGCTTGTCATCTGACTGACGATATTGAATTCAACCTCCGTCACCTGCCTCTAAACACACACACCCAAACCTGAGAATTGACGTTCAGTTGGTTGGTCCAGTTTGGTGCAGAACGCCTCACTTATCAGTTTGAAACAGACAGTTGTGGTTATGGGAAGTAAATGCTGCATCTCCTCTCAGCAACCCTGCTCTGTCTGAAATTCCTAATTAGAAAAGTTTTGACAGTAGCTATCAATCAAAGCTATCAATCATGACATCACAGCCCAGTTTTACAGCATTAAGTTATTCATTAAAAACAAGCTTACGAGGAAAGTGACTCTTGAAGCCGAATCAGTGTGATAATAACTATTTAAAATGGCAGCATTTTTGGGAATGATTTCTTTGCGATTAACTTTTGTGTTTTAGCTTGACCCCTGCCTCATCTGCTCACATGGAGGGCACAGTCAGACACCAGGGCACGGTAGAGACAGTTTGGCTTCACGTTTGGGCAGCTGCAAATTGTCCGAGTTTTCTACAGTCGCTGGTTGCCACTTGTCACAACCCGATCTGTACATGGAAATTCGATTTATTTTGCACATGCATGAAAACCGCAAACCAGAAACCCAGTCTGTTCCTCCCTTTTAAAATGGCCCCTGACATACACACTGCTTGACTGCTGGACATAAAATGGTTTGCAGAAATGTGAAGAAGCAGTTTATGACTGATTCTAGGATTAAAATAAAAATGTAATCTTTGATTTTTACAAGTTATTAAATGGAAGTTTTAGCTTTTCATGTTTTGGTTATTAATGTCTAATACATGGCACTAATTAAAAAGAAAATAAAATCCCCCTTATCAGATAAACTCTGCTCTGATAAAGAATGTCTATGAAGCTCATTTGCTTTGGTAATAGAAGAAATAGCACAGTAATTTTAATTCAACACTGACAAGAAAACGATTCTTTTTAAATTGCAGCAGTGACAGGAAGTACGTAAAGTTAATGTTTCCATGTACAAATCAGGCTTCCATGTACAGATCGTACAGCAATACCACTCAACTACAGTAGCTATCACTGCTTCCAGTCTTTATACTATGCTAGGCTAGTCATTCACTGGTTTCATATCTTTATGTACCAGCAAGAAAAGGAAGGATTTCCCACAATACTGAATTGCCTATGGTGCCAATCGTTTGTCACAATCTGGCATCATTAAGTAGTCAGCGGATGACTGCTTAATGAAATTATTTACTTCAAAACCAATGCTCTGTCATCACAAACATTACAGGATTTCCCCAAGGATGTGAAATGATGATTCTACAATGAATGAGGGCTAGAAAACTAAAAGTGACAAATGCAGAAAAATTCCCAAGATCCATGGGAAACTTGGCTAGCAGTATAAACAAAGCATTGCTGTAATGCTTCCCCAGCACAGCAAACTGTCAGCATAAAGCTCTTATAAGCAGTGACTGTGCAGAAAACAAACTTTGTCCTTGTGTCTTGCTGACACAGTGACTCAGCAGGAATCAAAGTTGTAGTGGCAGAAATCAGTGCCATGTCATCACTGTTTTTAAGAACTGTGACATAACTCAGTTAGAGAGCACGCAGCCTTATAAAAACCTCATCAGGCTTTGATATATAGACACAGACCGGCTGGAGCTCATTATGCTTCAAATGGAAAACTCAGATCAGTCATTCCAGTACAAACACTAAAGCACGAGACAAATACCCAAAGGAGAGGATTCAGAGCAGCACAAAAGCAGAAATAACCCTCCTTCAGATTTACAGGCAACTTCTATTTGTTGCCATTTGTTTGTTGCTTAATTTATTTATGTCTCAGTCAAAGGAAAACCTGGTGGAGGAAAAAGCATTGGACCAAAAATCACTGAATGTCGCAGCCAAACCAGAGTAAATCTAACATGAAAGCTTAATGACTTCCAGTTGCTAGAGGGTTATCAGGACTGTTGCCATTTGGCATACCAGCACATCCTCAATGCCCAATCAGATACACTGCTTTTTAGTTAGAGACTCTTAATTTTAGTCTTTCATCTGCAGGGCCATCTTGCAATGTTATATGTGGAGGCTGTGGTTGCAAATGGGGCTTTCAATCGCGGCGCTACCGAACTTGGACTTTTCACTTTATTCAGTATTCATAGGCTCAAATGATGCATAATGTTAGCAATCTTAATGACCTGAACAAACAAAACCTTATTGTTTAATCAAGGGGATCGGTGTGAGTTTATGTGAGATTTAGTTCACCATTCCTCAGTCAGGGGCATATTATATTTGAATGCAGGCCTTTGTGGGTGTACTGTGGCATGGTTTCATGTTTTTTTTAATGCAAACTGGCAAAAGACAGGAGCAGCAGCTCTTATTCTCCTTTACCTTTACGACTGACTGCATTTGTTGCAGTCACCTTGACCTACAGTTCAGATGCCATGAATGTGCATCTGTTGGGTAGCTCAGTTCAGTGTTAGAGGTGAAACAGCATCCCTGATTAGGCACTAAGAGAGTTTTTAAGGTGGTTGTTGTTGTTGTTGTTTTTCAAGGCAGCAGCAGGCGGAACCAGCGTCAGAGAGAGGTACTGAGGGCTGAGATTCACACAGATGCCTCATTTAAGTGTGATCAAGCACAGAGACAGAGGACTTCTGTGGAGCGTGGCCAGCGCTCTTCACCACCACAGAGAACCCTTTCTAACTCTTGCACCCCACTTCATCTCATTATTGCACAGTGCGCACACACAAAACACACCTATAATATCCGGTTCCACCTTGGGAGAGGGCAGAGGGAGGGTTAACTACGAAGCAAGGTAAAGTTGCGTGTGCCCATACATCTGTTTCACAGGCTTACGTGCATGTGTGGAGAGATTAAAAGGAAATCGAAGCCTGTCGATGTGAGGACAGGCTGCTTTCAGCACTGTGTCCCTCAGCATCAATTAGCAGGTTGTGCAGTGACTGGGTCCTGTTAGAGGTGAAGCAGGCCAGCTGAGGGAGGTAAACACACCTCATCCCCAGGGTTTGCTCAAATCAGGAGGACGGCAACAACCCACAGAAGCTTGCCTGTTGACGGCCACTAGCAGTCATTTCCTACCTTCTCCTTCAATTTCCTTGACCCCAGGTCATGTACAGGCCTGAGAGAAGAAGGTTCACCTGGCAGCATAAAAAACTTTTCTGTTATTACTCTAACCTGTGTGTGTGTGTGTGTGTGTGTGTGTGTGTGTGTGTGAGTGTAGTAACTTTAGCAAACTGATGAGGGGTCACCACCATAAAACCACTAATCATGATTAACCAAGATTATAAGTGCTATGTATGAAAGCATTTGTATCTTTGTTTGTCTTCAAACTATCAAGTAAGAGCATTTATACTCAAAAATAAGAAGTTCAACTTTTACTACCTCAGTTCCAAAAAGGTCTGGATGTATAAAATGTAAATAAACATGCAATGTAATGATTTACAAAGTTCATAAATCAGTATCTTTGTTAATGTTAAAAATGAGATATTTTATTATTTCATAAAAAATTCCAGCTGATCAGGCCAGTAATATGATTGGGTATAAAAAGAGCACCTTAGAGAGGCAGAGTGTCTCAGAAGAATATTCCTGAATTTAAATTGATAGTAAAACTTTTAATATTCCATCATCTAAAGTAAATAATATCATCAAAAGATTCTGAGAACCTGGATTCATCTCTGTGCACAAGGGACACGGCCAAAAAGAAATACTGGTTGCTGGTGATCTTTGGTTCCTCAGGTGACACTGCATTGCAAACAGACATGAATCTGTCATAAAAACCACTGCATGGGCTCAGGAACACTTTCAGAAATCATTGTCTATGAACACAGTTGGCCATGCCATCCAAAAAAGCAGGGTAAAGCTCTATCATGTAAAGAAGAAGCCATATGTGGAGATGATCCAGATAAGCCCTCATTTTCTCAGGGCCAAAGCTCATTTAATCCCAGAATACTAACATTTTTCAGGGTTTGTGTCACCTGATGCTAACGTTGGGTGAAAATTATCTGACATTAGTGTTCTAGTGTTAAAATGGACTGAAGTAAAGTGAAAAACTGTTCTGTGGTCAGACTAATCAAAATTGAAATTCTTTTTGGAAATCATGGTTGCCGTGCCCTCTGGATTAAAGAGGAGAGGGACCATTTGGCTTGTTATCAGTGTTCAGTTCAAAAGCCTGCATCTCTCATGGTATGAGGGTGCATTAGTGCTTATGGTACTGGCAACTTGCACATCTGGAAAAGCACCATCAATCCAGAAAGGTATACAGAGTTTTAGAACTATATATACTCCACTCTAGATGGAGTCTTTTTCAGAGGAAGCCTTGTATACTTCAGCAAGACAATGCTAACCTGCATACTTTAGCTGTTACAACAGCATGGCTTCATGGTAGAAGACTCTAGGTGCTGGACTGGCCTGCCTGCAGTCCAGACCTTTCACCAAATGAAAACATTTGGTGCATCATGAAACACAAAATACAACAAAGAAGACCCAGGACTGTTGAGCAACTGGAATCCTATATCAGAAAAGAATGGGACAGCCTTCCTCTCCTAAAGGTCTACCAGCTGGTTTCAGTTCCTAGATGTCTATGAACTGTTGATAAAAGAAGAGGGGATGCTACACAGTGGTAAACATGGCCCTGTCCCAACTTTTTGAGACATGTTGCTGCCATCAAATTAAACATGAGCTAGTATTTTTATTGAAACAGTAAGATGTCTAACTTTTAACATTTGATGTGTTTTCTATGTTTGTTTGGAAATGAAATATTGTTTTATGAAATTTTCAAATCTTTGCATTGTGTTTATGTTTATATTTTACTTAGCATTCCAAACTTTTTGGAATTAAAGTTGTGCTTTTGTCCAAATGGTAATGCAGTCACCACCACAGCCACCAGTCACTCCACCAGCACTTACTGCTGAAAGTTCTGTGCTCTTATTAAACCACACTTTCTTCCAAAACAATATAATAACAGCTCAAACTGTGAGCTCCTTTACGCTGGCTAACTTTAAAGTGAGATGAAAAGCCACCTTATAAAATAGAGAACAAAGGACATAGGCTATTGTTGCATTCCTTCTTGACACCACTGAGAAGAAAAGAAGGAGAAAGAGCAAGAAAGCTTCAGAAAGCAAACAGTGTGAGAGTGAATTCTTTTAAAATGGACATTTGCTCATTTCTGACTCTAGTGGATATTTTTATGTTTAAGGTACAGCTTCTTAAACATCCTAGAAAATAGTGACACAAACAGACAGCCTCTTTAGGATCTCTGCTATATACCATTCAAGTTCTCATGGCATATACTGTTATAAACAAAGAGTATATTGGGCCAGATTTATGCTCTGAAGCTACAGGCCTCCACAATGACCCGTATGACAATCCTCTCACTTTGAATAGCGTGTTTATGTTGCCAAAAACCCCAAGATGGCACCTTAAAGATTTCCTGGTATTAATGAAGCCCTGTGGAACAGTACTACAGTAGGTTTTGCAACACATACATAACAGTTGTAAAAGAAGAGTGAAAAGCAGGAAATAACTATTTTCTTACTGGGATTTGATCAATTCTGTACACTAACATTTCAGAAAACAAGAAGAGCTGGTGGAAGATTTGAAAGCACAGACTCTCAGCTAGCTAGCTGGGTTGTGGGGGCAGCATTCTAGGCAGAGATGCCCAGACCTCATTTTCCCCAGTCACCTCCTCCAGTTCTTCTGGGGGGAGCACCAAGGTGTTCCCGAGCCAGCCAAGAGACATTAGAGCAGAACCATAAAACCTCAGCTAGGAGGCACCCAGGAGGCATCCTAGTCAGCCTGAACTACCTCAAATGGCTCCATCCACCCTATGTCTAAGCGAGAGCCCAGACGCCCTGAGGAAACTCGTTTCAACCCCAAGGGGTTCTCAGCTGGAAAAGGGTGGGCCTCAGACTTGGAGGTACAGCTTCCCATCCTAGCCACATAACAAACCACACCAGTGCAAAATAGAGGTCATCATTTGATAAAGCCATCAGAAAAGCAGGCACAAGACCCTAAGACCACTGAACCCTCTGCCCCTTGGCTGTGCCTAGAACTTTGCAATCCATTTTATCACACTTATCCAAATGCAGGGCAGCCTGGTGGAGAAATATGACATTTATTTATATATTTTTTATTTATTGGCAGCTTTCGCTTAATGAATTGAGCAACAGTTGTAAGCACAGCAATACATCACCTTAATATGGCATTAACAGAGCATGCCCTCAGACAAACTGATATAATCAACATTTCTCAACTCACCCTGGTCATATCAAATGTTGCCAGGACTGACATTAATATTGATGCCTATTTAGTAAAACATGCAGACAGCATGTCAGCCAAACAAGCCAGCGCAAAAGTCCTTCTAAAAGCAAGTTTCACTACTCTGCAGCTATCTTGGCAAGGTACACGGGCAATTTTTTAAGCAATTATTTTGTCCTGATCTAAATGTTTGTGGGGAGACCCATAACTTTAATTTCTTCTACAGATTTATTTCTGGCAATATAGACTTTTATTTAATAATAACAGTAAAGAACAGTAAGGAGAAAGAGAAAGCGTGAGAAAGAGAGAGAGAGAGAGAGAGAGAGAGAGAGGAATGATACGCAGCTTTATTAATCAAAAGATAAAAGGACTAACGAGTCATTTCTGATTAAAATCTGTTCATACAGTATCATACAGTATCAGTAAACAGCTTCATTCATGGTATTATCATATATTTCCTATACATCAGAATATATTATGATTTAGGTGACATTTACATTAGAGTTTAAAGGACACACAAAGCAGCATGGTGGAGGCATGAACAATCAAGGTTAAGTTACAGCCATGTGAAATAGAAAGTTTTCACAGAAATCTATGCAGTCCTATGAAAAACTAAGTACACCCCATGGATTCAGTAGCTCGTAGAACCACTTGTGGTGGCAATAACTTGAAATAATCATTTTTGCATGACTTTATCAGTCTGTCACATCATTGTGGAGGAATTTTCGCCCTCTCTCCTTTACAAGATTGCTTCAAGTTCACTGAGTTCTGCTGGCCTTCATTTATGCACAGCTGTCTTAAAGTCCATCATACACATTTCAATCACGTTGAGGTCTGGACTTTGACTGGGTCATTGCAACACCTTGATTCTTTCATTTTTCAGCCATTCTGTTCTAGATTTGCTTCTGAACTTGGATCACTGACCTGCTGCATGACCCAATTTTGGCCAAGCTTTAGCTGTCTCACACGCATTGCCTCACCTTTGACAGTAGAACACTTTGGGATTCCTAGTAAACTCAATGACTCCAAAATGCCCAGTATCAAACTCAAATCATCACCCCTTCTCCACCGAGGTTGACAGTTGGTTTGAGATGTTTGTGCTGATATGCTGGTTTGGTTTTCACCAAAAGTGGAGCTGGGCTCTTCACTTTGGTCAGGTCTATTCAAAGGACAGTGTTCTAGATGTCTTGTGATTCGTTCAGATGCAACTTTGCAAACCTAAGCTGTGCTGTCATGTTCATTTTAAAGAAAAGAGTCTTTCTCCTGGCAACACTATACTTGTTCAGTCTTTTTCTTCATTGCGCTGTCATGAACTTTAACATTTAACATGCTGCCTGAGGCCTGCAGAGTCTGAGATGTAGCTCTGGGTTTTTGGTTTTTTTTTGCAATTTCTCTTAGCATTGTAAAGTGTGACCTTTGGGGTGCATTTACTGGGACGTCCACTCATGGGAAGACGGTGGCATTGTGTTAGCATCCACCTGAATGCTTCAGATCAATGAACTACCAAAACATTTGCTTTTGTAGGGGTGGTCACGCTTTCTGATGATCAAATAATCAAGTGTATTTGATTAGCAGCATCTCATTGCTACTTACCCTATTTATTCCTGTGCAGTAAGGGGACACTTGGTTTTTCACATGAGTGTATGTTGGTTACAAATGCTTTTGTTCAATGCCACAAATTCATGATATTCATGTTGCTTTTTAAACATAGTGAAAAACAGGATGGGCCACAAAAAATAGAATTTAAAAAAATTAAATCACAGGAACTGATCTTCCTGGTGAAGACACCAGCCAGTAAAACATGTTATGTAATACTATCACACACTGTACTCATTTCCCTTTTCAGATAAAACAATCTCTAATTTGTTCAGGTTCTCCAGGATGTATCATTGCTGCAAAGTGTAAAATGCTGACACCATAAACCCTATTACTTGCTGTCACAAAGAGGACATTGCTACACTTATGCAGTAAGATCAGACTTTAGTGTAGTCCAACAAATTTCATACTAAGCATGACACAGCATAAAATGAGATAAAGGGAGCCTGTTTTCTCTGTGGCAGTCTGGTTTGTTTTTTTAGTCATTATTCATGTGGCAATCAGTTAGTGTCACGTACAAACAGGGCATTTAAAAGGAAGAGTAAACTAACCCAATCCATCCTGTAACTTCAAAGTTCACAACCCCTGCACAACAAAACACAGCATTTATGTGTCTGGCTGGGCACACCCACATTACAAAGGGTGCCCAAATGTATTCTCATTAGTCATATTTCATTTGTGTATACACACCTCACTTCACCCAGCCATACTATACGGACTTGAACATAGAAACACACACACACATGGATGACTTGCAGCATGAGGTGCTATCAGGAGTGGAGTGATTAACCTGCCTAACAAACAGACCTCTATGCAGCCACCATTTCTCCACCCCTCATGCTGCACACACACGCTGGCCTGTTTGACCTCCACTATCACACTTAACAGCTGTCAGGCTGGCAGCTCCTTTTATGTAGTAAACCAACTGCAATGATTATCAGCACAGAGCAGCTTTTATTCCAAAAAAAATGAACAATGCTTGTAGTTTTGGTGTGTGTTTTGGATATTGTATCTGAGATTCATGGCCAGAAGAGCTTAAACATTAGGCCTGCAGTTTTTAATGTTGTCAGATAGTTTTCAAGATTGAAACATATGTGGTTAGTGAGAGGACAGAGAACAGCTCAGAGGGAAAAAGTAGACAGAAAGAGACTTCTAAAATTAGCCTGGCATGGTCAAGTGGTTGTGGGGCACAACTGACATGAGAGCGATCCTGAGTTCACCCAGTAGTTTTGAAGGTCAATCAGCACCATGGACAGAGATCCTGTCATCACAGCCTGACCTCTGGGGCCCTGTCCTCACACACAGACCAGGAGAAAACACTGGAAAGGCTCAAATTCTGCCAGATGCTCATTGTTCACTGTGTGTTTATGGACCACATGGGCATAAGTACACAAGCCTAATGCAACCGTGAAGGGGGCTCATGAGACTCACATTAGATATGCTTTTCAAACTATAACCTCATGCGAAGTCGCCCCTTTTTCTCATGATCTACAAGGAAGTTGCTCAGCACTATTTATTGCAAGAGTAAGCAGCTTCCAGCAGGTTCCTCATTTTACTTTAAAAAAAGAAAGCAAAAACAAGCTTTCAACTATATCTTACACACCACAGTATCAGCTTCTGTGACAATATGCTGAATCACGTTATAGTGCTTCAACAGGCAAGATGGGCCACCCTTCATTGTGTTACTATCACACTGTGTAAAGGCCAGACTCTGTGTAAACTCAGCCTCGGGTCTCTTTAAATCTAAATATAACCTCAACTAAAGCTGATACCTAAACCGCCTGGCTGCTGTTACATTCACTTACTCCTCTGTGGCTCCAGATATAAAGAGATGTTATATTGGGACGTTATATTATTGAATGCATACTACCTATCCCAAATACGTTGGGGGGGGGGGGGGGGGGGCGTCTTCA
>VUQH01021251.1:1171-19024 GCA_015106775.1 Etroplus canarensis | reverse complement strand
TATATATATACATGCGCACACAATATGTAATATTGTGTGTGTACTTTTTTGCATGCACTGTCCAAGTTCACATTTAAATTACTGCTTTCAGATCTGCCCTTTGGAAAGGAAATTTTAAGGGTCAGGACTAGTGGGTGGATGGGAATAAGGGGAGGGTCAAAGGGAAAGGATGATACACTCAGATGGTGCTTTGTTTAGGTCCAGAAAAGAGGAAGACTTTGCACAAAGTTTTGTTTTTTCCTACATTGGCCTTGTCTGTTTTTCTGTGACCAAAACCACATCGCAAGCAAGCAAATCAAAGCCAAAAATTTAGTAGTCAATACTTTGTGATGTCTCTGCACTGTTGGTCTCTCTTATAATCCCATTTATCCTGTTAATTATGTAAATTTTAAAAAGGTTTAAATATAAATGGCTAAGTAATTTCCTGGACACTGAAGGTTTTAGCTCAGCAAGGCTTAAATAGTGTCTTTGTTAGGGACTGTTTTGAACATATCTGTGGGATTAACTCAAAATGAACTAGAGTGCCCAGGATGAAAAAATGGAGTGTGAGCAGTCTACTTCAGTTGAGTATTTTTGTAGAAACACAGTAGGGAAGAGGAGAGGTTGATAAAGGGGGGGTGGGGGGAGTGAAGCTCTGGTGAGATTCAATCATGGGCTGGTGGGAGCTGGCAGAACACTTTCTGTGAGACATCTGTGGGCACAACAGAGCAACATCAACAGTTTGGCTTGGCGATGGGCAGTAGAAAGCAGCAGAGAATCTCCTTCTGTCTTTTCCTTTTTCTTGCTGTATTTGCCATCATCCCTGTGCTCTGTCTTTTCATCTTCTTTTACTCATTTACTTTCACCCACACCCCCAAACTCTAATTTTTAAACCTCCTGGTCCCCTGCTCTCCTTTTTCTCACCCCTCACCCCCCTTCTCAAAAGCATTGTGGCGTATGCCCCCACCCCCTTCCTGCTCCCTCTCCATGACTTGCTGTTGTTTTTGAGTGATGTGCGGCTGATGGCGAACGCTGGGCGATGACAGATGGATGTGACAAGCAGATGGTTTTGCTTGTCGTCTCTTTAATCACAGAAATTCACTCGGCCATGAAGTCAGAGCTCTGTCTTGTCATAGCAACACAAAGTGGAGACAAATTTATCCATCTTGCCATAGATTTTGATACAGAAAATGTGTAGGCATTTGTGAAGAAAAGAGGCTAAACATAAATGGGGGTCTTGTGTTGAGGTCTGCTCTGATATTACTTTGATAAGTGCTGACTGCTTGGTTGACTGGCAAGAAGCTGAACTTTTAATATGACAGCTATTATGATGTAAAGCTAGGTGAAGCAGGATAAACAATTGCCTTTGCCATAATGGTTGAGAAATTGCTTAACATCTTGCGCATTTAACACAGTGCTATGCTAAGTTTGGTAATGGCATACACAAGCTGGTACTGCTACACTATGATTACATTTGATTTTAAAAGCATGTTTTTCCCTCCCTTGAAAATCTACACAGCATCCTGATATACTTTTTGGAAAATTCAACAAAGGCCCATTTTATAGAATTAGTAACCAAATGGGAATATCTGTTTTAAGTCCTCTGGGAATAAACGACATGACAAATATTGCATCCCTAAATCACATGAATGAAGATTAAGATACTGTAGTTTGCTTGTTTGCAGAATCATGCACAGTACCTTCAGCAGCTCGCTTGTATTCTCCCCAAGGGGTTGCCACAGCAAATTAAGCTGCACTTGTAATTTGGCAGAGGTTTTATGCGGGATGCCCTTCCTGATGGAACCCTCCATGGTGAGAGGCATGTTTGTCTTCACCTGGAATCGAACCAGGGATCTTTTACTTGTAAGGCGAATGTGTAAACCACTACGCTGGAACCGTAACAGAGTAACATAAAAAAACAGATAAGATATTAAAAAAACAGAAACCTGTGTGAAACTGTTCCTGCAAAAACAAAAAATAAATGATGCTATATCTATTGTCATATTATTTTACTCTCTGGTTTAACTACCACTCTTTATACAATTTATATGCTTACTTTTCAGAAATTTGGACAACGAAGTCAAAGCTACCAGTATTTATAAGCAAACAAAAATTACATGTAAATGAAAAAAATGTCTTACATTTTCAGTGTTAAGATGTCAAATCAGAAGGTATCTGAGTTCTCAGTCCTAGAAACACGTCTTAGTTTATACCAAAAAAACTGCGGAGGATTCATACTCTGATCCGACTTCGACCACTGGTCTAGTGAGCATGGGCTCAACTACGATGGTGTTTCATGAACTTATTTCCTAACTCAATACATCTGTAATCAGAAGTTTTTAGGTTAGTCTTGAAGCTTTATCCTGTCTTTATCCGTTGCTCTTGATTCAACCAGTTTAAACACTCACAAGTAAACTTAAAGATGACGACTGCTTGAGCAGCTCGTTTTATAAAATGTAGTTGGAGTTAATAGTTGTGTAAATAAATACATATACCGTTTTTGTTGTAACTGATGGTGTTTTGGTAGACATTTAGAGACTGTTCATATACAACCTTGTTCTTCTTTTGGCTCTCTTTTGGGTCACCACAGTGGATCATCTGCCTCCATCTCATGCTATCTCTGGCATCCTCTTTTCTCACCCCAACCCTCTGCATGTCCTCCTTCACAACATCCATCAACCTCCTCTATGGTCTTTCTCTTTTCCTCCTGTCTGGCAGCTCAATCCTCTGTGAAAAACAATGTTTTCACAGGATTCTATGCAGTCCTGTGAAAAACTAAGTACACCTTAATTTTTCCATAGAATTAAAATTGTACATAGCAACCAAATGCTGCTAATCAAATAAACTTAATTAATTGTTCATCAGCCAATGTGATCACCTCTATAAAAGCAGAAGTTTGCTGGTCTGGAGCATTTATATTTTGACACATTGCCACTTGTGGCCTCCCATTAGTGGACGTCCCAGAAAATTCACTGTGAGGTCAGACTGTGCAAAGCCCAGACAAACTGCAGAAAGCCCAAGAGCTACATCTCAGACTCTACAGACCTCAGTTAGCAGGTTAAATGTTAAAGTTTATGATAGTACAATTAGAAAAGACTGGGTTGCCAGGGGAAAGCCTCTTCTCTCTTAAAAGACATGGCAGCATAGCTTAGGTTTGCAAAGTTACATCTTCACAAAACACAAGACTTCTGGAGCAATGTCCTTTGGACAGATGAGACCTAACAGAAGATATTTAACCACATCTCACACCAACTGTCGACCACAGTCGTGGGGTAGTGATGATGTAGGCTTTGCAGCCACAGGACCTGGGCACCTTGCAGTCAATGAGTGAACTTCTCTGTATACCAAACTATTCTAGAATCAAATGTGAGGCTGTCTGTGTGACTGTGACTGCTCCAAACCCAGGTTGTGCATCAGGACAGAAATTCCAAGCAGTTCCAACAAATCCACTACAGAATGGCTGAAAAAGAAAAGAATCAAAGTGTTGGGATGGCTCAGTCAAAGTCCATACCTTAACCCAATTGAAGGGCGGTGGTGGGCCTTAAGAGAGCTGTACATAAATCAGTGACTGCAAACCTCAATGAACTAAAATGTTGTAAAGAAGAGTGGGCTAAAATTCCTCCACAACAATGTGAGAGACTGAGAAAGTCACAAACAAAATAATTAAGTTTTGCTGCTAAACATGGTTCTGCAAGCTGTTGAATCACAGGGTGTACTTAGTTTTTCACATAATTGCATACTCTTGTAAAAACTGTATTTTTCACAACTGTACTTATCTTGCTAATGTGTGCAAATGTAGCAGAAAAACACACATGGTCTAGTTTGACAGTTTCCCCAGTAGCAACATGTAAAATATATAAGCTTCAGAAACTGTTGGATTATTTTGCATTTTCAATGAAAAAGCAAAAAAAAAGAAAAATTATTATTTCTTCTTTTCTTTTATAATTATCTCTACCTTGTTCTGAATCATATTTTATAACTATGACCAATAATAAGTCTTCACTGAAAGTAAGCTAAACTTACCAACCTGCTGCGGAACCTTGATCCTTAGATGATGGGGAAAAGAAAACAAAAAATTGTACCGTCAGCAGCTCCCTAGTATTTTCCCCAAGGGGTCGCCACAGTGGATTAATCTGCATTGATAATTCGGCAGAAGTTTTATGCCAGATGCCCTTCCTGATGTAACCCTCCATGGAGAGAGGGACTTGTGTCCCTATCTGGAATCGAACCAGGGACCTTGCACTTGTGAGGCGAATGTGTAAACCATTACACAATTTTCTAGTAATTTCAGTCATATAAATATCTAGACACATAATACAAATGCACGCTCATGCACACACAAACTGTAGCCAAGATGGCTTTACAGATGAGAAGAATAATTAACACCTAAATGATCGACTCAGGACAATAAGCTGGTAATTGTTGATGAGGTGTAATGTCGAACACACTAACGGGCCACACAGCACATGCACAGAAACATTTGCCACACTAGAGCAGTCCATCTTTACTCTGACAAGAAGACAGAGCAAGTGCTTTCTGCTGGTAGAGCGATATCGTCTATCATTTCCCTCCATCCTTCCCTGCTCCCTTCTTCTTTCTTCATCCCACCATCAGCCGTTTGCCTTAGTGTTAGGACTACCACAGCTCTCTATCTCAAGGTTAGGCTGGCAAGGTCAAATTGACTTTAGATTAATTAACTGTCAATTAAGAGAGTAATTGTTTCATAATGTGGTGTGCCCCCGAGGCAAGGTGTGTGTGAGCAGGGCCAGCACTGTCAGAGCTGGTTTAAGCCGATAAGCTGGTGAGTGAAGCCTCTCAGAGAGGCAGGAAAGGAAAAGGGTAGAGGTGTAAATGTGTTTGTGTGAGAGGACAGTGATCTGTAAGATGTGTGTGTTTTATGTGAGACAGACAGAAACGGACCTACTGTATAATGAGAGAAACGAGTGATACATCCTCTTTTATCTCATAATAACACCGCTGCTGGACCCCGCACTCTTCTCTGGTGCCATCCGAATGCAGTGGGTCATCCTGATGTGGCTCCATATACATCACACAAACATCAAAACACACTTGCAGACTCACACACCTGAGGTGAGCCACATGTACACACAAAATCCTTCACACTGGTGTTGTATTCTTCCCTTAAATCAACATTCATCAGCACATATAGAGGCTGACGAATGGATGTATCCACCACCACAGTCAACCATAGAGGGGAGAGTAGAGTTCTGAGAGGGAGAACAGCGATGAAAACAGAATCAAAATGAGAAATGGAAAAGGAAAAACAAGTAAAAAGAGAGACGATATGAATAAAAGAGAGAGGGGGAGAGGCCGTGCAGTGAACATTGATGAAATGGTGATTGCCTCTTGCTTGCTAATGGTTGGCCTGGAGGGGTGTGTGAGAATGGCATGTGCAGCTAAGCTATTCCCTCTGCATTTTTCTCTCCTCTTCCTAATATTATCAGCGAGGTTCGACTTTGGAGACAATTGCAGACGTTTCGTTGAGAGAATAAAGGACGAATCAATAAGAATTCAGTAATTTAATTGTCTGAGATGGTGAGCCTTGCAAAATATAAGATATTTCTCATTATTCTCCTGAATATTATGCCATAGAGAACAACAGTTTAAACTCTACAATAAAAATCCTGCTCATTTTAATAAAAAGTGTGTTGCATTTGTCTGTTTAAACTATATGGGCAGTGCTGTTTGATGTGCTGAGCAATCCTAATAAATCACTTGTTGGGAAACACATGCATGGGCACCAAAGATGGTTTACAGCAGATGCATGTTCCATGGCATCACCTGTTGGTTTGGAAATTCTTATTTTTGAAACTTTAGCTTGAGCACTTCTGCCATGGCCGTCTTAAATTTTGAAAACTGATGTCACAAAGGTGAGTGGATCTCACTGGTGACACCGCACATTTACGTACAGTATTGACCTGTTGGCCACAAAGTAGGCCTGTCCTGAAGCATACTTTGCTTTTTTTGTTCTTTTTGACTCTATACTGAACCATATTTTACAAAATGAACATCATGTTTTATTCAATAAGACTTGAAACAAACGATTAAGACCTTAAAAATATCAGGGAAATGGTTACTACGTTCCAGATCTAGGGATCCATAGACTTCTCTACAATTGGGCTTTCTTTTGAAACCTGAGGGTTTACCCCTTGCTGGCCATTATAAAGACCGCATATTTTGTCTGTTTGGCTTCACACTTCAGACCCATAAGCCACAGTATAGTCATCTTCTTTGTAGTTATGCTGGGCCCAACATACACTTAAGCAGCCTGTCCAAACTGTGTTAAACACTGCATCTCCACAAGGCAGCTTCATGTTTAGTTGAAAAAAGTTTGGTATTAATTTTCTGATCAGCTCTCAGTAAGAATTTTATATATATGTTACACATACTGTATATGCATCCCCAACCTTATACATACCTTTTGAAATATACCTTTAATCTGAAAAACTTCTTGATCTAGACAGTTATACAAAATCACTGGCTTACTGTACATGACACATGAGAATAGCCTTCAAACAGCAGTCCATTTTAATTACAGGATGTTTCTGTGAGATTTTCATTGATTCCTTGACTAGACTCTCTCTTGGTAATCAACTCTATTACCTCCAACTACAAACATCTTAACACTGTTGTCTACAACTATATTGAATTGTTTTTTGCAATTTTTCTACAACTATTGAGTCACATCAGCGATTGGAGCTTAACTATCGATTGAAAAGCTTTCCTGTTTTGCATTTGTCTGTTTTGAAGTCTAACATATCAGCCTGTTGTTCCTGTGAGGCACTCTAAACAACTGAGGTGCAGTCTTGATGGCGCTGCTGGAAACTGATGAAAGCGAGCGAGTGTGTAAGGACGGATGGATGGATAGATGATAGACAAATGGATAAATGATGGGGAGATAAATGGATGGGTAGATGAATTGCTGGATGGGTGCACAGATGGATGTGTTGATGGACTGATTATCTGAAAGATGGAGGAGAGGCAGAAGAACAGTGGAACGGACTGGGTGGATTTTCATCAGATGAGCTGATGAATAAATGGACACACAGATAGGTAGATGGCCAGGGAGAGATTGATAGGTGCTTTCCCCAGTGGACCACCTGCATCCTCAGCATTTAGAAGAGGGTGGAGAGTAGATACTCATCTGTAATAGGGGTAATGGAGCTCAAAATAAACTCACAAACAGCTCTATTTCTGTATTTCCCCTTCACCCTCTCAGCACGCCCTCACTCTCTCTCACACCCTCTGTAAGAACATTTCCCATGTACTAGTCACTGCATTTGGTGTTTTTTAAAGAGCCAAACATGCTCCAAACTGGAAACAAGCTCCAACACTAAAAGGGAAAAATGGACCTGCTTTGTATAGTGCAGCGAAATACCACACCTTTTGCAGAACATCATATTATTAGAATTTATTCTCCTAGAAGACATTTAATATGATTTTCATTAAAAAATGGAACAAGTGATAAATACATAATTATTGTTTACATTATCAATAAATCTGCTGTTTTCTAATTAGTATTATTTTTTTACACTTAGTTTTTATTGAAAGTTTTTCATATTTTTACAGAACATACAACAAGCAGTCGACTGAAAATCACAGTTTTTTTCTTCAAGGAAGTTCTATTAGTGAGAACATGACATTTTATTCATAAATTGACAACATGTATACAAATGTCTGAGCAGCATATGAGAGGTATGCAAAAGCTTGCTTTTTTTGGTGCAGCAGTAAGAAATTTCAGTAGATATTTGTTGTTTGTTAATTCCTCAGGTAAATCCCCTAAATAAAATGTTATGATGGGCTGTTGTTTTGATTTAAAGCCCAGAATCTGTTCTATCTTTGACATGACCTCTTCCCAAAAATTAGAAATTTTTCGACAGGACCAAAAAATGTGGGTGTGGTTTGCAACAGCTTCCCCACAGCTCCTCCAGCATGAGGAATCTCCACCTATTTGTTGCATTATGCATTATGAAAAATTGTACCAAGGTTTTCCAACTAAATTCTCGCCAGTAGGCAAAAGAAGAGGTTGAAGTGGCAGTCTCACACATATTGCAGCATTGCTCAGAGGATATAAGAGTGGACAAATCTCTCTCCCATCTTTTTTTAATATAATCTGTTGAAATTCACCCTGGTAGAAGTTAGAAATAACTGACTTACATCCCTTAGAGTATGTTTGCGAAACCAGATTAACTATTTAATTAGATTGTGTACTACTTTCCTTTAGCACTTTGGAGGACAAATATTGCAGTAATTGTAGGTATCTGAAAAAGTCATTTTTTCTTCGGCCAAACTTTTTTTGTAATGTTTGAAAACTTTGTAGAGTATTCTTATCCATTATTTTACAGTGTACAGTAATCCCTTTATGTGTCCAGTTTTTAAATTTTAAATCCATTTGGTCTGGTTTAATCTACTGTTTTCTAATTAATCCTCACAGAACTGTTTGCCTACAAAAAGTCAAAAACAATGAAAATTATTATAAAATTGACAATTTTCTAGTCTAAAGTTATTTTTTAGGTTCAAAAACCCAAATATATCTGGTTTGCAGTAATATAAACTTGGATCAGAGATTTAGTATTAAAAAAGTTTTGTTGATTTACAAATAAAATTAACTCTGAATGCCAAACAATTTGGCTAAACTGTATTTTTGGATGCAGCCTCTCACCGGTTTTGCAGAGGTCCAAGGCAAAAGAAGGGGATCCAAATTCAGGACACGGGAGATGCAGAGAAAAGTCCAAAAGTCAAATCTTTATTAAAAAAAAACAAAACAAAACAAAGGCTGGGCCATCAGTTAGCAGGCAAAAGTCAAAAACTTCCCCAAAACTTAAGGAGATCAACAGGAATAATCAGATTTATAAAAAAGAAAATCACCGGGATTACTTTTAACACTGGGAATTGCTGGAAATGTTTGACTACAAAGACAGTGGGAACTGATGCTATATATACTGAGGTGATTGATGAGCTAATTTAATGTATGGTGTATGGACAAAAGTATTGGGACATTCATAAGCTTTTAACATCTTATTCTAAAACTCTAAATTCAGTCTCTGTAGGCATCAATATGGAGTTGGTTCCACCTTTGCAGGTACATCCGCTTCCAAGGCTTTCTACAAGATTTTGGAGTTCGACTGGGAATTTTTGCAGATTCATTAAGAAAACCATTTATGATGTCAGACATTGATGTTGGAAGAGAGCACCTGGCTTGGAATCTCCATTCTAGTTCACCAAACAGATATTCAGTGGGGTTGACATCAGGGCACTATGTGGACCAGTCAAGTTCTTTCACACCAAACTCTTCCAACAGTTTTTTTTAAAAATTGTCATTTTAAGCATGTGCAAGCAATGCACAAAATGAAATATCTTTCTTCCAGGGCTATGGCGATACATACACAAGTAAGAAACAGAGCAATACAGGACAGTGGAAACACACTGCAATAGAGAACATTTAAAACAGTGGAGACAAAGATAACTACAAAGCAACACTGACCACTATACAGTCCTGGTGACCAAGTGTTAAGGGTATTAAGAAAATACAAATGCAAAAGCATATAAATATGAACAGAATTGAATATTAGAAAAAAATAAGTAAATGTTTAAAAATATTGCTTTGGGCACTGGGGCATAGTTGTACAGAAAAGGACCTTCCCTAAACTGTTCCTACAAATGCCAGTATAGAAATGCTGTGGTAAGCTGAAGCATTGAGATTTCTCTTCGCTGGAACTAAAAGGCCCAGGCCAACCCCAGAAAAATAACCCCATGGCATTACCTTTACCAGACTTTATAGTGTGCACAGTGAAGTCAGGCAGGTAATATTCAGGCATTCACAAACCCCAGACTTATTCATCACACTGCAAAGAGAATTTCACTCCAAATGAGAATCAGAATACTTCATTAATCCCAGGGGCAAATTGCATCAGACATTTCCACTGTTCCAGAGTCCAGTGTTGGCATGCTTTACACCACTCAGTCTGAGCCTTGTTATTGTGCTTGGTGATGTAAAGCTTCCATATCCATGCAGCTGCTCGACAAAGGAAAGCCACGCCCTGAATCTCTTAGTGCACAGATTTTGTGCTGATGTTAATGCCGGTGGAGGTTTGGAACTCAGTTATTTAGTCAATAGAGCATTGGTGACTTTTACACACTATGGACCTTAGCACTCAACGACCCTGCCCTGTAACTTTACGTGGTCTGCTACTTTGTGGCTGAGTTGCTGTGGTTCCTAAACACTTCCACTTAGCAATGATGCCCCTCACAGTTACCATGGATTATCTAGAAGGGAAAACATGTCACAAACTGACTTGTTGCAATAGTGGCATCCTATTACAGTGACACCCTGGGATACAAAGAGCTCTTTAGAGTGACCCATTCTTTCACAAATGATTGTAAAGCAAACTGCATGGTTAGACGCTTGATTTGATACATCTGTGGCAATGACAGTGAATAGAACACCTGAATTCCAAGATTAAGAGCTGTGGCCCAGTACTTTTACCTATATAGTTTAGGTGACACAAATGAGCATAGCAGATAACTACAAAGGAGGAAGCACTAACAAAGGGAGAAAGTAAAACTACAACCTACTCTGTCTTGAGGTATAGTTCAGTGACTGAGGTGAAGCCTCACAGACAGTTTTCAGCTACAACTGCCTGTGTTGGCTTCCACCTGTCAGTCAAAGTGGCCACACCTCTAAAATGTATAATTTAGGGCTGTAAATGAGTTGTAAAAATAGTTACACCCTGTACAGTTATCATTTAGTTGTAAAAACCAAAGTAGGGTTTTTTTTGTTTTCTTTTGCTAGTCTGTTTGTTGTATGAATTTGTGTTTCTGCTGTGAAGTTTGGCATTTTAGCAGTTGAGTCTTTGGGGATTTATGCACTTTTGGAGCCAGCCCCAAGAGGCCATTTAAGCAATTGCAGTGTTTGGCTCTTCCACGCTGGCATAATTTTTCAGCCCCGGAGGATGCCGCTTGGTGGTGGTAGATGATACAACACACACACAGGTTTATGGTAAGTGTATATGTGTCCATGGCTGTCCTCATATTCTTTTTACATACCACATGCATGAATACATGCATGTGTATTTTGTATGCATGGTTGAGCACCAAAGTTATGCTCTTTGAGCGTAAGTGTGTGCCTGTGTATCAAACACAAACAAGAGTTTAGTGTCATGTTCCTGCACGTGTTTTATGTTATAGTCGCTTAGAATGCTTTGTGGTGTCTCAACAATAATTGGCATTCTTTCGTTTATTCTCTTCATCTTCATTTCTCTCCTCTTATGCATGCACTCTGTTTGCCGTCTTCTCTCAGCAGATGGGCTGGACACACATTGGTGGCTGAGTCTGTAAAGTAAATGATATTGAGGCAGTATGGCTTGGGTAGTTTATGTGCATTTTTAGTTAGGCAACATGTTATTTTTTTCCCCTCTAGTTTTCTGTCACTCTTTTGTGTGACTTGTGTTTATACGTGTGTGTATGTGCACACTATGTGTTGACAGGTGGCAGTGGAAGTGGTAAAGCCACCAGCAACACACTCAGAATACATTTTCATGTCTCTCACCACCATCTCATTTAATAGTCTTCCTGCTTGCTCCTGCATTCAAACCCACTTATGTTAATGTGTTTTTGGGTTTCAGCCTGCCTGATCTTAGACCATGTTATATTACCTGTATTGATCATCACATCGTTACAAATAATTGTGCAGATAACTGTTATCTGCTGGAGGGAAATGCACGACGTACAGATGGGCAGCAAAATGTTAAGAGTCTGCAGAATGGAAAAGGGATATAAAAAAGAGAAATCAATAGAGAGTAAGCAGTTTTCACTCCCTTGAGAAAAGCTCAGGAAACTGCCATGGCGTCTTTCTGCAAAACACATAGTCATTCCAAACCAGTAAAACTTTGGACAGCTGAAAAGAGTAATCATTACTGGGCCACTTGCAAAATGTATGCTATTTTTTGCAATTTAAAATGGAAAAACATTCATCAGTATTCCAGTTTTTGCTAGTTTTTGGAAAATACTGATGTCAGTTTTAGGTAGTTTTGTGTTTACTCGAAGAAGCTTCAGGTAGGAAGTTATAGATGTTTCTACACTTAATTTTTATGAAACTTCTTTGTATCTTCTTCTGTATATGTTAGGGTTTTTTAAAACTAGGATATCTGAATATTTTAAGTGGTGGCAGCAGGTTTCTGGCTTTGAAGAAACACAAGAGTGACAGATTGAAAAAGTGACGGGCACTGACTGTACTGTTTCAAGACTCTGTCTTCAGGTAAACCACTTGTATTGCTGATTGACAGAATGGTGTCACTGATCAACAAATACCCTCTGGAGCATCATAAACAGATTCCGAAAGATGTGTGGTTAAATGATACCTCATGGAAATAATGTAGTTACTTCATTAAATTCACCAAATGAATATGGGAACATGTGGAGTAGATATTAAAGAGTTTGTCCATTTCCTTTTGGTGAATATCAGATATCAGTTGCTATTATTACGTTTCAATACATTTACGTGTACTTGCTCAAGTTATGAGTTTTAACAGTTGTATTTGGATATTTATGGTTTCTTGAGGTCGATGGTGATCCATAGTGTAGCTTCAGAGGTTCAAAGTGTGTGGTATGGTAACACGTTGTTGTTGGTATGATACATTAAGTACAATTTTGACTGCTTAAAGTTGAAGCAACTCTTACAATGTCACTGTGACCCTGTCAATATGAAACTGAGATGTCCCTAACCGTAAAGTGGATAGACCCTAGTAATGGTGCTTACTTTAACCCCATTAGTGATAAGGGTCGAAACATGGTAAAATTGGCAAGGTGTGTTATGAGTATGACAGCCTAATGTGGGGTTATAAGTTTTTAGACTTTTCTTGTTAAGTTTAGATTAGCTAATTAAACATTCATTTAGGACAGCATTTGTGAGGTCAGACACTGATGATGAACGAAAAGGCCTGCCTCGCGATCCCCCTTCTACTTTCATCCAAAAGGTGTTGGATAAGGTTGAGGTCCAAGATCTTAGTGGGTCAGTCAAGTTCTTCCATACCAAACTCATCCGACTGTGTGTTCATGACCTTCCTTTGTGCTGTTGCCATAAAGCGGGAAGCATAGAATTGTCCAAAATGTCTTGGTAAGTTGAAGCAATAGGATTTCCCTTCACTGGAACTAAGGGGCCCAGACCAACCCCAGAAAATCATCTCTGTAGCATTATTCTTCCTCCACCAAGCTTCAGTTGGCAAAATGCAGTCAGGAAGTTCTCCTGGCACTAGCCAAAGCTAAACTCATCTATCAGACTGTCAGATAGAGAAGCTTGTTTTGTCAGTCCACAGAATACATTTCTGCGGCTCCAGAGTCCAGTGATGGTGTGCTTTACACCACTCCATCACATGCTTGATATTATGCTTAGTGGTATAAGGCTTGCATGCTGCTGCTTGGTCATGGGAACCCATGTCGATGCCAGAGAACTCATGGCTGGTTGTTTCTAAATACTTCCACTTCGCACTAATATTGCTTACAGGTGTTTGTGGAATATCTAGGAGGGAAGAAATGTCACCAGCTGACTCCCAACAATGGCATCCTATTATAGCACCACAGCCAACTTCACTGAGCTTTTAAGAACAACCCATTCTTTCACAAGAGGTGTGACCCAATATTTTTGTTCATATACTATATGTAGATGCAACAGTGCATACTTACGCTTCTCAATAGATATGTGTGGACAAGTTACCTGACAAAGTGGACCAATCATCTGCTTTACAATTAGTGTATTTCTAGTGAATTTTTGCATGTGCACCAACAGCCATACAGTAGCATATACAGAAAAGCCAATACCCATATAGGCTGGTTAGTCAGTCTTAAAGTTTTAGGTTTCCTTCAAATTCATAACTATTCTAGTACTGTACCTATTACATCTACAGTAAGAGAGATCTAGGTTGGACTTGAATTAGCGAAGGAATAGTCTAGCATACAGAGATCGACTCTAGCTCCTTGTGTCAACACACCTGTCAAAGCAGCCACACCTCTAACTTTAAGCCTTATCAATAGCCAAATGGATGAGCGATTACTAATTCAGTTCCTAGTTAGTTAGTTAGTTAAGTGGCCTCAGCCAAGCTGCACACCTGGCGGTCCAGTCTGCGCGATCTAACATACAGGAGGCCAACTCAGCAGTGTTAGTTGCCCCCGGTGTCCCTCTTCAGGGTGTCTAGCAGGGCTGTCGCTGGGCACCCTGGACGGCGGAAACCATGCGTCGGTTCCCACAGTATCACGTGACCTGCAGGGAGCTCTTGATGATGGTAGCAGTGCCCCACGAGGCCAAGTCTTCATCAAGCCACTCTGTCTGAAACTCTGGGAAGGTCCCCATAAAGATCTTTCTTGGAGACATGTTCCTGCCAACACACGTTTAGCATGATACGAAGCATGCATGTGTAAGTGCCGTCCAGTGATCTCTGAAGGGATGCGTTGAGTGCCCAGTACTCACTGCTGTAGAATAGGTTCTACATTCACACGGAAGAAATTGTCATGCTTGAGCACCATATAGCTCGAATGTAGTTCGGAGCACCCCACACTAGTGCCTTTTGCACCTTCATGTCGTGACAAGTAGAACTTATCCAGGAGCTGAGGTACCTAAAGTCGCTGAGTACTTCCAAAGGTTTTCTGGTGCTTGTCAGCAGTGGAAAATCAGCAGTGATCCCAGGCATCATCACTTTTGTTTTCTGGTCGTTAACAAAAAGACCAATCCGAGAGCACTCCAACTCGACACTAGACAGCAATCTCTGCGCCTGCAAGATATCATTTCAAAGCAAAATGATGTCATTCAGATCTGCAAGGGCCTTTGCAGGATTTCTCCGGGATCTGTGGGGAATCAATATAAGGCCCAACTCTACCTCTCTTCCATCAATGGCTTTCAGCAAGGTGTAGTCCAGGGCGGTTAAAAACAGGAACGGGGCCTTGGAGAACTCCTGAGTTAATATCAAATTCTTCCGTCTCACCATCAGCAGTGACAACTTTGGCACGTGTATTGGTGTACATCGCCTTGATAGTGTTGCAAAGCCTTGATGGAATGCCTTAAGCCATTCAGTTCCTGTACATTTATTAAGATGGGGAAACAATACATAGAGCCCCAAAGTGTGGTTTCTACCAGGCTGTAATCATGCTTTCTACCAGGCTTTGTAATGCTGTAAGGTTGGACTTTTTAACTTGATGAAATTTGACCAACTTTTGGAGCCAGCCACAGCAAATAATGAGAGGAATTACCCCTGAGTTTGCTTTGTGGGTTAGCCTCCAAAATCTGAACTTGAGCTCTTTACACGCAGGCACCTCAGGCAGAACATCAAATAAACAGGACAGGTGAACCTTGGTGATCATACAATTACAAAGTAAGTTATATATCAGGTATCTGGCAATTTGCAGGAATTTGTTAACAGAAGAATTGTTTCCCATATTGGATTGTGAAGCTTTATTCTGCACAGTTTTCTCTTGTGCCTCAGTTTTACCTTGTTGATATTTTGATTTTTTTCCCTCATTAATCTTAGTTTTGGTGAAGTGGCATAAAAAGTTCAGAAGTGTGTATGTGTATCAGTTCTAGTGCCTTGCAACTTTGATGACACTGATCTTTCAGATTTCATACTTAACACAGCCTGCCTGCTCAGATAGACAGTTTTATCAGTTCTGTAATTATGTACTTTTTGTTGCTCCAACAGCAGATTAATCTATTTGGCTGAGGATGACCTTCCTGACACAATCCTCCATGGTGAGAAAGGCATTTGTCCCTACCTGGAATTGAAGCAGGAACCTTTTGTTTGTTAGGTAAATGTGTAAACCACTGCACTACAGGGACACCATATCAGTGCTATAATTGTGTAAGTTTAATACGTAATGCCCACAAGAATCAGCAAAATCATCAGAGTTGTGGCTAACACTTCAAAATGCCATTGTGCCTCCACCACCTGTCCATCACCTGCAGCAGACATTGCAAGAGTCATCCAACAATGTAGAAGACAGGTAAAATTGAAATTAAAATTTAGACTAATCACCAAGTCTAACATAAGAAACATACAGACTGTGGCTAAAGTTAGAAATGCAAGCACCAGCAGAGTTCTTTTCTTGTGGGTAAATGTCCACATGCTTGTACTGAATGCTCTGGCTGAGTGGTTGTATGCCATGGTTATTCTGGTATATCCTACACACACCTGGTAATTTTATAGATAAAAATACTGTGCTGAATTTGCAAAATGTCATCTGTCGCACTTTTCACCTTGTTGGTTTACAACATCCATTACAGGTATTAGTGCGACAGGTGGCTGTGTAACCTGGCAGTGAGCTGGTGTTTGGATGTCGTTATACTAATTATTAATGTCATCAGACTCGTATTACATGTGTCAACTAAGGAGGGCAGCAAAGTATAATAATTTAATTAGCTAATCCCTAACAATCCCTGCCTACAATGACTTTAATCATCAGTACCCCAGTATTTATAACGTATTTAAAATTTTCAGGAAGGTATAAAAAAATATAAAGCCAAACCAAATGTGCTTTCTTTTCTCATTTACAACACCATTCATTTGCTTGTTACAAATCTACAAAGGCTGCACAAGTAAAATATTTAGCTTTCAATGTTGGCTGATATGCATTGGACTCTTTTCACCATCTCTGATGAAGTTCATTTTTCAACTTTAAATTCTTAGTTCACTATATTTATCCTAATTTAAAAAGATATATTTTTTAATAAAAATAGTTGTTGATGGAATGAATGTTAAAAAACAAAAATTACAACTGGAAAGTTTCTCCTGTTCAGATACTCAATAATTGTACCACTGGCTGCTCACTTGTATTTTCCCCCAAGGGATTGCCACAGCGGATTAATCAGCATTGGTAATTTGGCAGAGGTTTTACTCCAGTTGCCCTTCTTGATGCAACCACACTTAGTGAGAGGTGCTTGTTGTAAGGTGAATGTGTAAGCCACTACACTACTGGGACATTAATTATGAAGCAATATTACCTGCTTCAGCACTCACAACTTCTTGCATGTCTGTGTTAAATACAGGTGCACGCACACACACACACACATGAAAGCATACATACACATTTATAGTTCTATGGAGCCCCAAAGGTAGCGCAATCCATGAGAGTCATAAGTGAGGAGAGACAGACTGACCTTCACTAATGCAGGCCTGCTAGCAAACACTAGGGGACAGGAAGGGTGGAAAAAGAGATACAGAAATATGACTTTAAATGCCAGATGTCAAAAGATATATAGTTGATAAATATCTAACAGTTTAAAGACTTGTGACAAGTGGCTTGATAAAACAACAGCAGTTGGACAGACTAGAAACAAATAAAGCACCTAATTTTCTCTGAACCGAGACATGAAGACAAGTTAGTCTATATTGCCAGGGGTTTTCCGCTTTTGGTTGGCCAGAAAATGCTGGCAGCTCTTTGAGGAAAAATGTCTGGCTGACTGCCTGTCTGTTGGTAAATTTCATATATTTTCTGCACATACAAAACCCAGTCAAACCAACTGGCATGGCCTCTTTTCAGACTTTTTGCAATTCAGTTAACCTTTGGGAAAATGACCATGTGTTGAACACTGATGTAATGAATAAATGGATTATTACGCTAAGATTAAATCTGTTAGTATATCAACAGAAGATGGATATGTTATATCCAGAGTAATTGCAATAACCCCCTACACACAGTCATAACCATATATGAGTACAAAATCCATATAATACATTATATTAGTCTGTTATTATGGTGTAATTTGACATTTCAAAGTGATCATGTTCATACTGGCATATTTTTTCTGCTGCCAAGCTGACAGTGCAAGGTCTCAGATCAGATTATAACAGTCTGACCTGGTGCCATATTGCT
>VUQH01021243.1:2465-14765 GCA_015106775.1 Etroplus canarensis | reverse complement strand
ACCGGCACCCTGTTTGCTAACGGCACTGGAGGCGGTCGTTGTTAACCCGGGCCGCGACCGATCCGGTATGGAAGTCGTGTTATGAATCCGCATATTTGATTTGGCACAGTTTTTACGCCGGATGCCCTTCCTGACGCAACCCTCACCATTTACCCGGGCTTGGGACCGGCACTAGGACTACACTGGCTTGTGGCTGGTTTCATGATGGTAGCAGAATAAAGTCCAAAAAAAACATACTGTCAAATTTAATATTTGTAATAATTAACAGAAAAAGAAAAGTTCTGAATTGGGATATTTTCATTTTTATTTGATTCACACCGTTCCTTTGCAATGTTTTTTCCCCAGGATGAAATATTGCCATCAGATGTTGCTGAACTTGATTTCTCCTGCATTTTCCTACAATGTAATAGGCATCTTTTTTTTTTTCTGCTTTCATACCAGTGACACACTGCCTGTAGTATCTTAGTTAGCTTTAGGAAAAAATTTTAATTTGTGTTTAAAAATAGAAAAGAAGTGCAACCCTGCATGTTGAAAAATGACAAGCTGGGAGTGACAAACCTATCTCACTAATTCTATAACCAGGGGTGTCTAGCTCCACTTTTCAAGGACACTTAGTGCATAAAGTCACATCAGTGGCTTTGCCAAAAAACATTAACTGATACCCAACCAAAGGGCTGTCCTCACATATACAGTTAGGCAAATCTTAAATTTTACGTATAACTTGGAATGAAAAGGATCATGTTTGAAATAAATACAGTCCTGAAGCAAAAGGTCAAGCCCTTGAAATTGTGAATTAAAATGGAAGAACCAGTTGCCTCTTATTAAGTCAGAACTCCTTTTCTTTGTCACTTAACATCAGAGGAAATCTTTAAAAATTGCTGTATGTGCAGTGAAGGGATTAATTGGTACTGATAAGCAAATAACAGAAGGCCTTGTTGTTAAGGTAATCATCAAATGTAACAAAGGCATGTAGATTCTAACCAGGATTTCTTTTAGAGAACAGAATTTGAGCGTAACACAATAGGCCACAGCCACACAATTAGAACTTCAGGGGTGTGTTCACACCAGGCATGGCTGCCATGTACCATGCATACCACTGAGCCCCCTCCCCAGTTCTCCCACTGGACTGTGCTCACACTGCACTTCAAGATCTCCCTTTAGCTCTCATACACACATGTTCTCTTGAAAAGCATTCTTCCAGAGCACAATTAGGTTCATGATTTTATGCATTCTGTGGCTTAACTGGGAAAGTAGTGACAAACTGTCCTCTTACATGCATTATTTAATTAACACAGTGAATTTCATGGAAGCAACTGTTGCTAAGTGGTGAAACCGATCACACTACAAGCATACTGTGTCCAATCCAATTGAATCACACCCAGGCATTCTTCTTTCAGTGGGCATGGTTAAAGCAGGCACAGCATGCATCAGTGAGTCAAAAAAGTAGCTTTTGGGGGTCAAAAGTGCTTGGGCACTGCAGCAGTTGCCTAGTATGAGTCCACCCTAAATCCTATCACTGATTTTTTTAATTGTTTGTGCTTCCTTCTCAGTTAAAAATATTTTCCTGGCTCTGATTTGACATTTTTTCACTATCAAATGTTTTGTCCAGGAATAAAGTGAAAAAAAACAAAACAAAATTGAAAAACAGAGTTCACTGAAGCATACTGACACCTTTAGGATGCAGACATTTTCCACAGTTTCAAGTTTCTGATCTTACCATCACCACCACCCCCAACCTCTGTCCACACTGTGTGTCTGTGTAAGAGTGTATGTTTTGAAGCCAGATAGATGAAGCTGCCAGAAGGCAGTAATTCTGACCTCTTTGCTTCTGCCAGGTAGCTGACAAGTTAATAATATGCCTTGTCAAAGCACAAATGCACATTCTCAAATAAAAAGAAACACATGGCACCAAGAGGTCTACTCTTCTTATTGTATCTGACCGTCTGCGTGTCTGTCTGTCTGACTTTATGACACATCTGCTTTTCAGCGAGAGCAGGGACTCACAAACGTACATTTTACCATGCAATCACCCTGTGCATGTGTGTGATGTGGCAGCTTATACAGTACAGGAGCAGGTGCAATGCAAACTGAAAGGGAAAAAATACACACCTTTCCCTTCTCTTGCACATGCTGTACAGCAGGTTGCAGCTATTTGAAGTCTTTGTTGGACACCCCAGTCTACCTGTCCAGTAATAATTTGCAGATTGCGGGAGCTGCTGTGCAGTGTTGCTTTAGCCAGAAGCAGTAATAGAAACCAGGGAGATTGGAAACCACTGTGATCTAAGCTATGTTACAGGACACTGTCAAACCACAGTAAGAAGTTTCAGATAAGCTACAAAGTTAAACTCTCAGTTAATCCAAGAGTCCTATGATGTAGACTGTGGTGCAGTGCGCTGGCACGTCATACTACAAATTGTTGCTATGAGCCCTCTGGAAATTTACAGAGGGTATAGTGTTTTTGCAAAACTCAAGACTTTTAGCTCTTGAAAGATTTACTTTATGCTATAGGGCATTTCACCATTTGACCAGGTCTTGTGTTCCCATCTGAGGCTGCATGAACCGACAGCAACCTGAATGTCGAGACAGTTGACAGAAAACTTCTCCAGTGTCTCTGGATAACCCTTTGTGACTGCAGGTGGTTCTTGCCAAGAAAAGCCGACTTTGTTTGACTGTGGTGGGAGTGATGATAAGTGCCAAAAAAGTGCAAAATGGTTGGATGACACATCTGTCTGTCTTCTCTTGTAGATAAACCAGCCATTTCACATGTCATCAGCCCAGTGAATGGTAATCAATTGTTACCGGTCCCAGACCCTTTAAAAACATACAGCACATGTTACAGAGGTGCATTTGCTAATTTACAATGGCATTTACCACCAGAGATTTTATACGCACTTCTTCATGACAGCTAGTTTTGCCCTCAGTTTATGAATGATTACAATGGACGATAGCAGCCTAGAAATACGTATTTTAAAACACAACATCAATTATGATCATAAAAAGTCATTATCTTAATAAATAAAACTTAATGTTGAAAAATAATGGAATCGTTAAATGAATACAAATGTTCTCCTACTTTAATCAGTATTTACTGGAATAAAGGTGAGGAAAGTTTCAGTGGATCAAGAGGCTCAGTGTTTCATATAAAAACATAAAGCGGGTACTCCTGTCTATCCAAAGTATGTACAACATGTGTAATAAACTGAGAGAAACAGAATCACAGTGACTAGATGGGGAAAAGAGACATTTCCCTTATTCAAGTCTGGAGTGACAAAATGTATTGTTTATCATTATCATTTTAACAGTAGGAAATCAGTTTTTCATTCATAATGACTTACACATGATGATTTAATCATGTATTAATTTACTTTCTCTATAGTCGCAATGTTCTATCCTCATTTTTCCCCCATTTTCCACATATAGTCAACATCCAGTCCCTGTTTTTCATCTCTGCTTCTCTGTCCATTCATCCCTCACTCCATCCTCCTCAGTCTTCAGTTTTACCTCTTGCTTCCCACTTTCTCTGCTTCTCTCTCCCACCATCATCCACCATCCTTGCTTCAGAATTCCTAAATGCTCCAGTCCTCCATCTTTTCTTTCATACTTTTGGCTACCCTGCTTGGTTGAGGAAGATTTCACGTGAGTGTGTTGTTTTGTAGCTTCATACCGGTGAGGCCTGTTAAATGACGATATTTTCGACAAGTGACATTAACATCAGGAAATCTTAAAAGTTCAAGGCTAGGAATTGTGTCATGTAACTGAGGGCAGTCAAGCATGTGTGATCATGTGTGCTAACAGTACCTGACTAAAACTGATGTTGCAGCATCCAACTGGTTTTCACACCTGAGATTCAACAAATACAAAATATAGTTCCTATTATTACTATTATTACTGTTGTTTCACATTTAAAAAGAAAAGCTTCTAAATGCGTAGAGACAAGAATTTATTGTTCCAGAGGAAAACTATACCTAGATTTAAAAAATTGTACAGTAGGGTTATAACTGTACAAAAAAGTAGGCACTCTTGTATCTGTCACTCTTTTCACTACTCTCCTTTAAAAGGAGGTGAAGGTTGTGTTTTTCTTTTTCCTAATGCTTTCCATATATGATATAAGAAGTTCTAAATGTTGTTAGACTCCAATCCTCTTCATGCCCTTTCTGTGAGGTAGCCTTTTACTTCACTGACAGGTTGCCACAACATGCTGAAATTCCACACTATAGAAGAATCTATTGCTGTGTGACAGTTGAGAAGCACATTGTGAGCATTCAAAGCTGCACTGCAATGGACACTTCAGCACATGTTTTCTTCATGGACTTGGAGTTGATTTGTCAAATGGGATATTTACTGGTGGGTGGTCACCTATAGATTTGAGGCCGTTGCAATTTTTTCAGCCAAGCTCACACAAGTGCTTCTTGTTACTGTGGAGATAGAGAGTATTGTTAATTCTGTCCTATTTAGTATAATCCATAGTGACACGATAACATGAGATTTGTCAGCTGCAAATCAATGATGTCTATTTCCCATTCCACCAAATCACAAAGGCACTCTATTGGGTTGGGATCTGGTGAACCTGAAGGCCATGTGAGTATAGTGAACTAATTTTGATTTTCAATACACCAGTTTGAGATTATTTGAACTGGACATGATGGACATGGTCAGCAAAAATATTCTGTCTGGCTGTGGCATTACTAATGGGCCACAAGTGCACCTAGAGAATATCCATCACATCATTACACTACCTGCAACTGCCTGAACCATTATTACAAGGCACGATGGATCCATACTTTCTTGTTGTTTACAAGAAATGTTGACTCTACCATTCAAATGCCACAACAGAAACTGAGACTCAGCAGGCCAAGCCATGTTTTTCCAGTCTTCTGTTGTTCAATTTTAGTAAGCGTGCATGAATCTTACCCTTCAGTTTCCTGTTCTTGGCTGACAAAAGTGGTATCCGGTGTGGTCTTCTGATGCCTATCTGCTTCAAGGTTCCACGTGTTGTGCATTCAGAGATGCTCTTCTGCAAACGTTGCCTGTAATGAGTGGTTATTTGAATTACTTTTGCCTTCCTAACATTCCAGAGCAGTCTGCCCATTCTCCTCGAGCATCAATATGAAATTTTTGCCAAGGGAACTGTGGCTCACTGGTTATGTTCTCTTGTTCAAACCATTTTCTGTAAACCTTAGACATCGTTGTATGGGCAAATCCAAGTAGATCAGAAGTTTCTGAAATACTCCGACCAGCCTACCTGGCACTAACAACCACACTGCATTCAAAGCCAGTTAAATCCCCTTCCTTCCTCATTCTGATGTTTATTTTGAACTTCAGCACGTCATATTAACCATGGCTACATGCCTAATTGCATTTAGTTTAATGTCATGTGATTGGCTGATTAGAGGTATACCTAATGAAGCAGCCAGTGATTGTAGATGCTGATTATGAGTCTATAAACTATGCTGTATGGACCAGTTTTTCCTGAAGTTTTTTTTTAAATTAACTTGGATAACCCTTTACTTTTATGCATTTATTTTTAATCCTGTTGATTTTTATTTGGCAACAGTTAAAAATTTGACTTTAAGACTAATTAAAAGACTAATTATAATGGTAATAATACAATTTATTTATATAGCGCCTTGAAAACCAGAGTGCTTTATCAGGCAAGCAAAAAAAAAAAAAAAATCACAAAAAAACCATAAACAAAATAATCAGAGGATGCATTTAATATTAAGGGATAACAAATTGAGATAGAATAGAGCTGAAGTTAGGTTAAAAAAAGATGTAAAATGTAAAACAGAAATTACTAATATAAATAATAAATATTAATAACAGAATAAAGGTGACAACAAAAGAAACAATATAGAATACAACTGGATAGTAAGTAACTGACAATAAAAAGACAAATATCACATTAAAGTCTATATAAATGTATTTTTAAAGTATAATATTTTCAGGAAGTTGCTGATTCTGGGACTTTTACCTCCTCAGGCAGGTTGTGCCAAAGCCGAGGGGCCCTGATGGCAAATACATGGTTTGGCTTTAGGGCTTAATTTTGAAACAAACTTTAAAATCAGTTCTATACCTTTTAGTGAACCAAGAGAGACAAGCTGGAATTGGGGTGATGTAATGTCGTCTGGTAAACTAAGTAAGACGCTGAGCTGCTAGAATGTGACTTTTCATTTATACCAGACAGGGAGGAACTGGAGTAGTCAAGCCTTGAAAAAAATAACTGCGTGAGCGACTTTTTCCAGTTCAGAACAGTAATTTTGCATAAATGTATATCATTGCATGGATTGGTTAAAAAAAAATCCCATTAGTGCAGTGCCCTTGTGTGTTGAGCCATGCCTGTGGATTGCAAATGCAAATTAGCTTATAAATGCTGAAGTATATTTTATCTTATTGCACTGGGTCCCAGCTACAGTAAATACACACAAAATTACTGTTTTGTAGCTCTCTTAAATGTTATAGGCTCACAAATAGCTCATCTCACTTCTAATAGCAGCACAACCCATACATACTCATCCTGTGGGAAACATTATGCACTGCACAGGCCCAGAACAGAAAGCTTTCCTGTGGTGGTTGTATGCTGTGTTGGGAGTTTGAAAGCAATGAGCAGTGTGAAAAATTACAAAGTCAAAGGGTTTAGACTGGCCACAGACAAGGAAACTCAGGATTTCTTCCACAGACAATTACAAATTTTAAATAATAAAATTAAAGAAAGCCAAAAAAGAGAACTTTTGAACAATAATAATTCCAAAAAAACAGCTTATTGCATATTATATTTATGGGCTACATATTTAGAGTTGTCAATAAGAGACAATAATCAGAAAGTGTGCAAAGGAGGAGCAGCAGGCAGCAGTGGATTGTCACAGTAGACTGACAAGAGAAAAATGCTGCTCTGCAACAAAGGTGCTCCTGTCATGCCTCAAAATATATGAAAACAAACAATGTGCCATTTTTCTTTGAGTGGCAGGTTAGGTGGGAGTTCAAGAAGTTTGTCTCTGGATGATGCAATGTTAGTTAACAATGCTAACACAACAAAGGGATGTTTCAAGCCACACATTTCTCAGAACGTACACCTGTTCTGCCACTGACATTGAAATAAAGCCCTCTGAAATGACTGAAGACTAAAACTTTTTTTTTGAAAAATACATCTTATATTCCAGTCCCTCCTACACACCTTCTCATCAGAACAGGCGTGGTGAAAGCCTGTTGTTCCTTATCTTACTGACATCCTTAAGAAACTTTTCCAGAGAACTTTAAAAAACAAAAACACGAGTGTCTCGTCCCCATCTGTATCTTTGTCTGTTTTTGTCTCCTAGGTGTTCCCCGAGTCATTGCGAACATGGAGGAATATGTACTCAGTCATGGAGCACCTTCCACTGTAACTGCTCCAACAGCGGCTACAGAGGAGCCACCTGCCACAGCTGTAAGCTATCAGCAAGGGGTCATCAGAAGGTCTTTAAACTGTCTAAAGCCTATGATACATTTATGTTTTACCACATTATATTTGGAAATATACACAGCAGGCATGATATTAACTGATAATCATATTGATTGAGTCTTTTGGCAATTTGGTGGTAGCAAATCAAGTTTTGAACACAAAATACGCAATATAATGTATTTTCAACTTCAGTTGTCTATTTACACATTCAGCAGACATTCAGAGGAGTTATTTTTGGTCATTTAGTTAATGTAACACTTCCTCTGTTTTGGTGCTTCTCTATGTTCACCAGCTAGGCGCCTGTTCTCTCACTGTGATTTTTAGACCCCTGTGGGTTTTTGCAACATTCATGCTGCAAGCAATAGGATGCTGGACTGAAAAGTCATGAAAGTAAACCAAAACAGTAAAGCTGCTGGTTCAAAAATTAAAATAAATGAGTTGAGCGATGCTAAAATGCTCTGTAGAGCTTGGCGTATCTACAGACATTTTACAGACTCACTGTTAAACCATAAAAACTTATTAAAAATAATCTTTGGAGTTTGAAATTAAAGGAGCAGTGTAATAAATTGAACTGTTATCACAAATTGAGTCCAACATACATATTTATGCTTTTTATAATGTAAAATCACTTTAAGATAATTATCACTTTGCTTTGTTCACTCAGGATGACATTCATTCTACAGTGTTAGCTGGCCTCCTTCCACACGAGTGACCATGTTACAGCACCATGTTTCTACAGTAGCTCAGAATGGACAAACAGACTCAAATGCTACAGTAGCTTCTGTTAATACTATCACAGCATAGAACAGCTATCATTACTTGTCGGCTACAATCTATTACTTTTGCAGTATAAACACTGAACTTCTTGTTCCTAAATCTTATTTAGTTCAATTGTATTTGTAATTCCTAATATATCTAGATACACAAACCTCTGGACTTAAAATACTTGTGGATGCGGTTGTGGAAGACTCCATATTGTGTCCTGAAGGCCACCGTAGGCTGTCTGACATGTTTGGAAAGAGAAGGGAAGTGAGGACAAGTACTCAGCTGTTACTTACACTTGTATCTGGGTTGCATGCTCTCCACTGTGTCCAAAAAAACCCCCCAAAACGTTAGACCCTTCAAATTTAAACTTGATTTGATTAGGAGGATTTACCTTTGGGGGAGCACAATAAGAAAGGTAGGACGTGAACAAATGCGTTGCTAAAAGAAACTCCTTTTCGATGAATTGTGTGCCAGATCTCAAGGGCAAAACCCCTAGAGACTTTTCCAGTGAATGCTAATGTTTTGTTTCAGCTCTCATCCCCTATTATGAGGCTTAACATGAACATCAGTTCAATTTGAAAGAGAAGGTCATATTTGTCCTGTGCTTTAGTTTGACATCCATCACAATGAATTTGCAGGCACATGCTCACAATGGAACTTCCACAGTGTGATCTAAGTGTAGCAGAAGTCCTCAAGGCAGTTCAGAGGTGCACACAGAGACAATCTTGAAGGAAATATTGACCATATCAACTGAAGTGTGTGTGTGTATATGTATATGTATGTGTGTGTGTGTGTGTGTTTGTGGGTGTGTGTGCGTGTGTGAATGAAATATGAAATATTTAAATTACCATTCAAATACAAAAGTGAAACTAGTCCATACCCAAATAAATATCCTTAAATATGCATCGGCAGCGCTCTCATTTTAAATGTAAAAGCAAAATCAGACATGCATGTTATTTCCTGTAAGAGAAAGTTAATATTCTAAACATGGTTTCGTTGGATTTACTTCAGTGGCATAGAGTTCACATGTGCCTCAATAGTTATTTTGCTAGTTTCTTTTTTCTCAGGCCATTGTTTCAGAACTTTAATTAGCCATGTTCAGTTGGGAATATATCAGATTGATTGGTGGTATTTCATTATACTGAGTAAATTAGATTTACATTCAAAAGACTTTAAAGGTCATATTTCGTTTTGCATTTTGACACATGCTGATAGCCTACAGTCTTCTCCTGGTGTATTTGTTCAGTTTGAATATGTGTATATATGAATGTGAGATGAATGTGTGTGAATGCATGTGTGTGCATGCAGTCTGTGATTTGACAGGTTGCTTCTCAGTCAAGTCTCAGTGGACACAGTGAGTAAAAGATTCATGCTGAAATCAAACAGCCATCCAGCATAAATAACACGGAATAAATTTCTTTCTCAGAAAAATTATGTGATTTTAAAATGTGCCTGAACTGGTGAATTTTACATCACACTTAAACTGTATCCAGCGCAGAACAGCAATGAAGTAACTGAGTAACTTTTACCCCAATTGCATTAGGTATTTTAGAATTAAGTTAAACATGATTTTAGTACAAAATGAGCTTTAAAAAAATGGCTATTTGTTGAAAGTTATACTTTACCTGCAGACGCGTGGAGACTTGTGGAGAAGTTTGCCCCAAATTTGATATACGACTTTTTAACAGAAATAGCCCGGCTGGTAATACAAAATACTGAAATAAAGTGTCATTTTATCCACTGAGGAAAAACTCAAGAAAGAACAAAGGGATGGCATCCTGCGGTAGATGAAAGCCTCAGTTTTTTCCCACTCCCACTTCAAAGAGCACGCATCAAGCGCAGCATCAATATCCGGCTGAGACTTCTTCCTGCTTCCTTAATATTTAGATTTTAGAAATATGAGATTACCATGTACTAAAAATAATGTACACTCTCATGTATGAAACATTTCTCCCCAATTAATTTCTAAATATTTTTATATGGGTCACAACATACGAACTAGAATAAAAGACTGGGAACAATCCTTAAATATATCCATTTCCCTTCTATGTATTAGAAAAAAAATAAAAGAGGAGACTGACACAGAAGCACAAAGATATAGAAGGAAGAAACCAAGAAGGATTTGATGATAATTGGAACACAGAAATGTAAAAATGGAATCAGGATACTGGAAAGCGGGAGGTAGCAAGCATGCCGGCATAGAAGAGTGAGACCTAAGGCAGACTGTTCTTTCCACATAAATGGATTTCTGCTAAGAGACTGCCTAAAGTATTTTAGGTGAGTCAACTTAGAAATTAAAGAGATTGTAGCTTTGATTGTACTGCTGAACATTAATTGAATCTTTCCACATGTTACGTGAATAGATCTGAGCTGGAGCAGGGCCAACTCTCTCTCTCACTCACACACAAGTTGACCTCTGTGTTAGTGATATTTGGGTCAAAACTTTTCTTCAGCTGCATCAGAACAGTATCTTGGGAAAAGTCAAAGAGCAATGAGTTTACATTGTTGTTGCTGCTCATAGATGGGCTCTCAAGAGTGTGTTCACTTGTGGAGGTGTGTGTATTCTTCAGAGCAAACATTACATAATAGTAAGACTTTATATAATCTGTTTTTACCCATTTTTTGTTCTACAGTTGCTAGTTTTATTGTTACATAACTGATCTTAATTGATTTCTTTAAACTCTTTAAAGTTCACTGTTCTTTTCTTTTTCAAATGACATTTTCTACATTTGTATTAAATAAATTGAATGCATACTTTAAAGGATGTATGCATGCTTATCAAAGCCTAATTGTGCTTCTTAATATCTGAAACCAAATTAAAGGGAAAATAGACCTGAAACCTTTAACCTTCACAGTTAGGCAATACAACAGCTCTGTTATACTGCAGGGGACCTTTTGTTGGCATAGTTTAGGGTTCCCTTGACCCTCAAACAGAATCAATAAAGTTGAGTAATCACCTATCCTGTGGTTATGACCGAGTTCAAGAAGAGGTATAAGGTTATGGTTTTCACACAGTATGGGACACAAGAAGAATGTTGACATTCACTGGGGGTCTTCACATACTGCTGTTAAAAAAACACACACACACACACACACAC
The DNA here is from genome assembly GCA_015106775.1 of Etroplus canarensis. Classification (NCBI taxonomy): domain Eukaryota; kingdom Metazoa; phylum Chordata; class Actinopteri; order Cichliformes; family Cichlidae; genus Etroplus; species Etroplus canarensis. The sequence goes on along the minus strand of VUQH01021243.1, from coordinate 3,467 downwards.
ACACACACACACACACAAGGAAAAGAACAGGAAGTGAACTGATTAACTGATTATCAGCAGATTATTTTGCTGAGATGGAGAAGGGGTAGGTTATAATAGAATAGAATAGAATAGAACTTTATTGATCTCACAGTGGAGAAATTCACTAGTTACAACCGCCTAAAGTAACATACAGTGAGGTGCAAGAAGTTCACACTTTAGTATAAATAAAAGTCTTATAAGCTTATGCTTCTTCCTACTCCTTTTTGGATATGTTAGATTGTGATGTTCAAATTGAGATATGTATCCTATATTGTAATATTCTAACATGTTCAAAATAAACTCTCATTTTTATTATTATTATAATCCTATAATGAAACATTCCTATCTTGACAGGAGTGATCTAGTCTTCCAGGATTACAATCCCCCTCTCCATAGAACACAAGGGCTAATTATTTGATGCATATGAAAATAATGTGACTTCACAGTCACCAGATATCAGTCCAGTTATACAGCTTTACGAGATTTTGAACTGGCATGTCAGAAAGCACTGTACAGCGCTATCATCAAAACATCACTGGAGGAAATGTTTTCTAGAAGACTGGTGTATCATCTTTTTAGTAGAATTTTTAAATTATACTGAGATTAGTTGAAGCTGTTCTGGTGACACATGATGATCCAACACCTTACCAACTCACATAAGTCCTTAGTCCCACATCCCCAAAATGACAAATCAATGCGAATTTGGTTTGTAATGAATCCCAAACATCTTGCAAGTACTTGACTGAACGTGATTGAATTTGCTGGCTGATGATTTGTAAGACTTTGTGAACACCTTCTATTATTATGGAAGTCAGGATACCAGTTTCAAAATTTCCTAAACTGTCACGAAGGGTTACAATTTCATAAACCTTCACAAACAAACAAACAACTTTATTAATCCCCAGCTGGGGAAATTCAAATCACCGACACTCCTACCGATAGAATACACACTTTTTTTTTTTTTTTTTTTTACACCATCAA
>VUQH01021242.1:5308-18072 GCA_015106775.1 Etroplus canarensis | reverse complement strand
TGCTAGATGTAGGCTATGACACACATATTATCATAAATAACAGGTATAGGCTATACATTTTCAGGAGCAAGACAATACATATGTATGAATGAAAGGGAAGCAGGTGAAACAGTGAAGATGCAAGGAGTAGAGGTAGTGAAGGTGGATGAGTTTAAATACCTGGATCAACCATCCAAAGAAACAGAAAGTGCACAAGAGAGGTGAAGAAGAGAGTGCAGGCAGGGTGGAGTGGGTGGAGTCAAGTGTCAGGGGTGCTTTGTGACAGAAGGATAGCAGCAACAGTGAGAGGGAGGATTTACAAGTGGCAGTGACAAAAAGACTGGAGGTGGCAGAGTGGAAGATGCCAAGATTTTCACTGGACGTGGTCAGAATGAACAGGATTAGAAATGAGTACATCAGAGGGACAGCTCAGGTTGAGTGGTTTGGAGGCAGACGCAAGGCTGAGATGGTTTGGACATGTACAGAGGAGGGATAGTAGATATATTGGTCAAAAGGATGTTAAAGAAGGGGAAATGAGGAAGACCACAGAGAAGGTTCATAGATGTAGTGAAGGAGGACATGCAGAGGGTTGGGGTGACAGAAGAGGATGCAAGGGATAGAGTGAGATGGAGGCAGATGATCCGTAGTGGTGACTCATAATGGGAGCATCTGAAAGAAGAAGAAGAAGAAGACTGCTTAACATTATAACATCTAGAGAATATGATGATTCACTTACAGCAATGGTTAAAAAATAAAATAAAATGTTAAAAAAAAAAAATTTCATATTCATCTAGTTTGTTAAAGACAGGGAGCCATTGGAGATGGGCAAAGAAGCTACATGCCGCTCTGGAGCCACAGGTTTGAGATCCTTGGTATAGCATACAGTTATAGTGCAATTTTAATGTTTAGAATATTTCAAGTTATTTACTTTAAAAGCATAAATCATAAAATGTTCAAAAGAAAATACTGCTTCATTTATTGCACAGTAGCATTTTTTAATTGATTCTATCCCCTACCTTATAATGTTAACCCTTTAAATTTCAGGGTTTTATAAATTTACACCTAAAAAACGAATCTTCTTACAAATGTAAGGCCAAAAAATCCAACTTGGGTCTCTGAAGAATTTGCATGGCCCCCAATTTGAAACATGTATATTTCCTCCTTTTCAAACCTTTAAATAACATTTCATAACACTGAGTCATTAACCACTGATGTTGTTGAACCTGTACTAAAATTCCTGAAACTGCAACAGTTTGAATCAGCAGAAAAGTATCACAATAACGCCACACCCCTGTTGGTTATGGAAGTGTGGGCTGAGTTTCAGTGCAGCCTTGTTCCAGTGGAAAGTGTTAAGTTGGGTGGACTTGTCATGCTGGGGGCGGGGGGGATAGATACGTAATGCTTTGCCATCATAACGAAGAAGTCACTTTTTTTATCTTCACACCACATCCGTCCCCTTTGCTTCCTTTTCAGAAAAGTGCTGAAATAAAACTAAAGAGGATTGTGAAATATAAATTAAGTATTGACAGCACTGATGCAGTTTTGTTGTTGTTGGTTTAGCAATGACTTCAGCCGGGCTGTTGGAGAGGAATACCTGAAATTCTTTGACTTCACTGACCACACTCTGGATCATGCCCTCAGGTAGGAATAACAAAGAAGCTCGGATTGCATGCACTGACTTCGCCTTTAGCCTATTCAGAAAACATCCAGGAATCTTTTTATATCCTCCCGATGTGTTTTTCTCAGATCTTTTCTCAAAGTGGTGATACTGATAGGAGAGACGCAGGAGAGAGAGCGGGTCCTGCAGCATTTTTCCTGCCGCTTCCATCAGTGTAACCCCAACTCCTTTCCCTCCTCAGGTGAGCATGTTGTAATTCACATACTGTAGCTTTATCAGTATAACGGATTTGTGCATCTAGTATCACTTTTTTTTAAATCCTCAGGGGCTGTGTTGGCTCTGACATGTGCTTTGATGCTTCTCAACACTGACTTGCATGGACAGGTAGGAGACATTTATGCCTATAATTAAAATGATTAATGCCATTGTAAATTTAGTTTTGACATGGTGCTGTAAATCAACAGCAGTCTCTCTGCAAGCTATTTATTCAAACACACTTTGTTTGTGCTGACAGCATGTAGGAAAATCCATGTCATCTTCTAAGTTTGTGTCAAACCTGGATGGAATGAATGATGGAGGAAACTTCAGCAAGGATCTCTTGAAAGTAATACCCTCCCTGATTTTTTTTTTCTTCAAAAAGTCTTTAATAAGGAAAGGTAAATCATAACTGATAAAGACCTTTTCTCTCCCTGTGCGTTGCAGAGTCTTTACAATTCCATAAGGAACGAACAATTGGAATGGGCTGTGTAAGTGAACCGATATAAACACGGTCATAAAGCATCCTGATCCTCCTCGATTTTCACCTGTGATCTCACTTGTCATATTCTTCCATTGTATGTTGAAGTGACGAAGAGGAGCTGAAGAAGGTGGTGGATGAAGATGAAGGTGAAGATGCACCGCTCCGTTCAAAAGCCAACCCCTTCCTGGATGTTCCTCATGACAAAAAGGCTGCTGTGGTCAAACAGGGATTTCTAAAGAGAAAGCTCCACGCTGACATTGATGGCAAACGCAGTGAGTGCAACACAATTACAAATGCATAATTCAGACTGAAACGTTATAATAACAGATGGGTCTGGGTGTGGGTTGATCTAAGGATTTCTGATGCTTTTGTTATGGTATCAGATATGGAGAGCATTTATTGCAACCAGGTTTTATAGTTAACTAAAACTAACTCAATTAAATATGAAAAACAGCTAAAAAATTAAAAAACATAAAAATAAAAATGTTTTAACACAGCCACCACGAGGAGGCCTTGATGCATCTGTTTACTGAAACTTGGGATGTCTGCATGACTTTGCATTTAGTGTTTGAATTGTTATATCTTTTCTGTGCATCTTAAATCTGCTTCTGACAAATACCACCCATATTATTGTTAAATTATTTTTGTAATGTTTACTTTATTATTTTTAATTACTATTTCTATTAGTATTATATTTTTATTAAAACATATAAAAAATATGCAAATGTAATTTTCTGCCTTTCTGAGGTATTTTTGCAATGTTTCATTTTATTTACTGAGTCATAGTCTTTGAAAAACTTAAATCTTATCTCATCTTATCTTATCTTATCTTATCTTATCTTATCTTATCTGGAATCATCATCAGCACCATTGCTGCAAATCCTTTGTTTCATCACAATTACTCAAAAACTGTTTGATGCAGGATTTTGAATTTTTGCACAGTGATAGACCTCCATGAGATCTGAAACTGATTAGATTTTCAGCCTTTTTGAAACTGTGGATTTGGCCCTAGGTGGCATTATTTGTAATTGTTATGTTTTTTACATTTTTAGGCATATCTCTGTGACTTTTCTAGACCTCTAGTTAAAATAATCTTTAACTAGAGGTCTATTTAAAGATAATTTTCTGATTTGCATGATTGTGGGATCATCCACCTTTATCATGTGACCATATGGTGTCTGCCTCTATTGCCATCTGCTGGTCCCACAGGTGAAATCAGTAAAAAATGTAGATTTTCAGCCATATCGCTGTGACTATTCAGAGGTTCTGCATGAAACAAAAACCAAATTGATCATAAGATCATATACTTTCTGGTGACATCATGCCACCACCACCGCCACCACTGGTGCCACAAATCCTTTATGTGACCGTGATAATGCAAAAACTACTTGACCCAGGATTTTAATCTGAAGAAGGGAAAAAACTAAACAAACTGACAAAACAAACTGGCCTCACATGACATCAAGTAATGTCAGGTCAGGTCGGCATTTATGAAAAAATTGGGGGCTTTTCCAGGGATAAACTTTTAGCAGTTCTTATCTTATTTCTCATCTTATCTTAAAAACTAAACTGAAATAATTAAAGCTGCTCTGGAAACCAACTTAAACTAAAACGAATTTGAAAGAACAACTCAAACTCACTAAAAATAAGAACTAATAAGAACTAAAACTTCCTCTGATTGTAACAAAGATCTAAAAGCAGAAATACATTTACCCAGATTTATGTTCTAAATGTGAAAATTTAGTTTGAAAACTGAGTACAACAATTTTTCAGTTATTAAGAATATTTGTAAACATTTGATAATTTGTCATTTCAGTCAGTTCCTTAAAGTATTCCAGGTAAACTCAGCAGGCAGAACTCTTACTCTCACAGATCAAACTGAGTATGAGACAGATGGGGTAGTTGTGTAATGAGTTTTTATATTTTAACTGTTATTCGGTAATATAATCTACAGCATTCACTCTAATACAGTGGTTCTCAAACTTTTTTGGGCAAGTCCTACTTCAGAAACTGGAAAAAAATTAATGCCCCACATTACACAAAAATGCACATCCCACACTCCAAAATTTCATCTATCACTGGCAATAAAAAGGGATCACTTTAAATTTTACTTAAATAAAGGTACATATCAGTAGCGCAACAGCTTCAGCAAACTTGTGTTTGTTTCTTTTTCCAAAAAATATCGAATGTATCTGTTTTAGATTTGTTTCACATTTTTCACGTGTTTGTCTTGCAGTGGCTCTGTGCTCCACCAGTGGAGCACTTCCCACAGTTTAACAACCGCTGCTCTGATCAGAAGTACATAACATGGCCTTTGTCATTTAAATAAACAGAAATAGATTGTATAACTTTTTTCAATGATCCCAGAGGCAGTGTCAGATGAAACCTGCAGTTTAATATATGATCAGCAAGTTCTAATGACTTTAACTCTTCCTTTCCATGAGTTTTGTAACTAACTTTTTCTGTCTACTGGTTGTTTTTGTGTGACAGCACCTTGGGGAAAGAGAGGCTGGAAGAATTTTTATGGAGTCCTGAAGGGAATGGTCCTTTACTTACAGAAGGTCAGTAACTCTTCCTACTTTGATAATAGTGGAATCAAATTAGAGTATATTATCATTTTTCTGCATTTTCTGATAATGCATCTTTTTATTTTCCTTTTTGTGTGTTAGGATGATTGTCAGAGGGATCAACACACTAACGAGGAGGTGGTGAGTGTTCATCACTCTCTGGCTGAGCAGGCAGCCGATTACACCAAGAGGCCACATGTCTTCCGTTTGCAGACGGCTGACTGGAGAGTTTTTCTCTTTGAGGCCTCGTAAGTCACAGCACAGCTTGAGTGTGAGTACATGTATCCGTGTTTGTAACAAGGAGTTGAGCAACCACTGTCAAACACTTGTTTGTTTTTCTTCTTAGGTCCAAAGCAGAAATGAATTCGTGGATCAGCCGCGTCAATTTGGTTTCGGCTCTTCACTCATCACCTCCATTCCCTGCTGCCGTTGGCTCGCAGAGGAAGTTCTTCAGACCAATCCTCCCCGCCTCGCAGTCTGCTCAAACTCTGGTACTCACACTGGCTTTCATGGTTTGATCCTGAGAGGTTACAGCACTCTGAGCTCTATTGTTTGCTCAGATTTTATTTTATTCCTGCCACACCACCACTTTCTGTAGACTGACGTGGATACGCTTTTTGTTCATTTACCCAGCTGCATTTTAAGTATGATGAACACTGCTCATGATTATTATACCATTTTTTCCACCCAAACTTACATAGTCTCACTTTAAATTCAAACAAAATTTATTTGAATATTTTTCTTCTTCTTCTTTTTCTCACATAGCGGATCATCTGCCTCCATCTCACCCTATACCTTGCATCCTGTTCTCTCACACTAACCCTCTGGGTGTCCTTCTTTATGACATCCATGAACCTTCTCTGTGGCCTTCCTCTTTTGCTCCTGCCTTCAGCTCCATCTTTATCATCCTTTGTCCATTATATCCACTATCCCTCCTCTGTATATGTCCAACTATCTCAACCTTGCCTTTCTCAGTTTTTCTCCATACTGCTCAACCTGAGCTGTCCCTCTGTACTCATTTCTAATCCTGGTCGTCCTGGTCACTCCCAGTGAACTTCTCAGCATCTTCAGTTCAGCCACTTCCAGCTTTGCTTGCTGTCTTTTTGTCAGTGCCACTATCTCCAAACCATATATCATAGCAGTGGTCATTGCTTTATTGTAAACCTTTCCTTTTACTCTTGGTGCTGTCTTCTTCACCTCTCTTGTGCATTGCTTCGGATGGTTGACCCCAGGTATTTAAACTCATCCACCTCTACTCCTTGTATTTTCACCAGTCCACCCTCCTCTCTCTTATTCACATGCATGTTTTCTGTCTTGCTTCTACTGTTTCCTTATGTTTGTTTAACAGGAACACAATTATATATATTTTACATAAAGATGTGAATTTCAGCAGATAATTGTGTAAAAACTGTGCACTTTCTAAACTATGACTATAGTCACTCTTCCTGTGGCTACTATACTGTACTGCTACACCCCTTTAATAACTGGACTTTTACCTACTACCAGGCTGTAGTACAAACTCTTGGACTTCACTGAATTTAGAGTTTGTTGCGTAGAGTTTGTTACACTTTTATCTCTTAACTGTACTGCTATCTTTTATTGATATTGATGCATACTGAATGGGTGCCTGTAATGTGAGTAATTTCCCCCCTGGGTTTAGTAAAGGATTCTGATTCTGATTAGATGTCTAGTTCAAGATAATTTTCATGTTATTTATCCCCTGTTCAAGTTGGTTCCTCAGTACTTCATATTATGCATTTTCTTGAAATCTTTCATCTATTCCCTGTGCAGGAACGTCAGCTGCAGTCTCACGCAGGAATGCTGGAGTCTTTCAAGGCAGACCTTGAGTACCAGCAACAAAATGCACCAGAGGGCAAGAAGGCCAAATCCCGGGACCTGGAGGAGCATCGTGTTAGAGCAGAGTACCTGCAGCATGAGGTAAGAGTGAGAATGTTGTGATGGACAGGGGATTTATGATTTTCAAATGAGCTATTGATCACCCTGTGTCTGTGGTTCAAACTCCCATAGATGTGTCGCTATGAGATCTACATCCACGTGCTGGAGACCTGGAAGAGTGTAAAGAAGACAGGCGACGGTGATTTGAACGCAGCAGACTTGAAGATGTTTGATAAAGCTATTTATGGAGACTCTCTGGGAGAGGAAGCAGAGGAGGAAGGCATGCTTAAAAAGTCCCACTCCAGCCCTTCCCTAGAATTGGAGCTTGCACCTCCGACAGTGATCAAAGTCAAACGAAACATCTCTGAGAGACGGACGTATCGCAAGACCATCATTCCGCGGTGGAACAAAGAGGCATGAAAGGAGTTTCACTCGGAGATAATACAACCAATTTATATCCTTTGAAAATTTAGACCTACACATTTCTGCAAAGTGACTTTTTTAGTTTGCGGAAGCACTGAGCAGAGAACAGAAAAACACCAAAGTCGCATCTTAAAACTGCCATAGCAACTTATTGTTTTATCTTGTGCACTTTCAAAAAAATAAAACTGAGGGAATTCATAACCCTCAAACTCTCTCAGGAAAGAGGGGATACCCTGACTTATTTGTTGAGTGACTTAAATGTCTGTACCTAATTTATTTAGTTGTTTTTTCAGAATATTTTGGTCTTTTTAGGTACTCAAAATAGTACAGATATTTACAATGTGCTTTGCACCACAAGAGGGTACTGTAGCACAGGATATTGCTCTTTGAAAGCTGTCCTGTCTGTTATGAACTCATTTTCTAAAGAATCCTCATTGCACTTTTGTATTTTCTTGATTTGATTTGCTGCCTCTGTTACATATTTTGTTCAAATGAAGGGCTCTTTTCAAAAATAAAACATAACCTATGTTTATTTTCCAATATTGTGTAGACAGTTTTGGTTTAAGCTCTCGTTATTCACTGTCATCTTTTTAAAAAATGGTTAAAACAACCTAATTTTTAAAGCAATAAATACAGTCACTGAGCTTTTGAGTTTTAATAACAGAATAGCTACCATAAAAGCTCACTCTTTGAAATGGGAGCAAGAAATACGTCATAAATGAAGAATGTGGGAGTAGTTTGTTTTTTTTTTTTGCAAGAAACTGAATAAATTTTAACTGTAGTATATTTAAGATTTTGGGTTTTGTGCCATTTTATATTCTGTAATGTCTTTAACTTAAACATCAAATCTATTTTTGTTACACTTAACACTTGAAATTATTTTATTAGCAACTCTTTTAAACAGTTAAACATGGTTACTGCTTCAAGTGTGTTCTTTGGTTGGAATTATGTTTTGTTAAATATGACACATTTAAATCCCCTTCCACCTTCTACTTCCCCACAAATCATCCAAAACAGAATTACAGACTGTAAAATTATAATTATAAACCTTCATGTTTTCATAAGGGTTTGTAAAGACCCTTTGAGGGTTTACCAAGTTTTTACTGGCATTAAAAGATATGCACTATATGGAAAAGTATTGGACCATCCACACATCGCACCTGCAGGAGTTCTTAAGACATCCCATTCTAAATACATAGGCATTAGTATAGAGTTTGTCCCCCCCCCTCAGCTATACCAGCTTCCACTCTTCTGGAAAGGCTTTCTACAAGATTTTTGAGCGTGCCTGTAAATTTTGGCTCATTCATCGCGGTGACCATTCATGAGGTTAGACACTGATGTTGGTTGAGAGCGCCTGGCTCGTAATCTCTGTTCTAGTTCATCTCAAACTTGTTTGATGGAAATGAGGTCTTTACAGTTGGCACAGTGCAGTCAGGCAGGTAACATTCTCCTGGCATTCGCCAAACCCAGGCTCACCTATCAGACTGCCAGATAGAGAAGAACGATTCATCACTCCTCAGAACACATTCACAATGCTCCAGAGTCCAGTGGCAGTATGCTTTACACCACTCTATCTGACCAGTGCTTGACTTCTTGTTTGGTGTTGAAAGGCTTGCATGCAGCTGCTCAGCCATGGGTGCCCCTGCCATGAAGTTCAGTTTTTGTGCTGATGTACAAATGTTAATGCCAGAGGAGGCTTGGAACTCTGCAGTTATTGAGTCAGCAGAGCGTTGGTGACTTTTATGCACTATGAGCCTCAAAAATTGGTGACCCTACTCTAACGTTATATGATCTGTCACTTGTGGTTCCTAAACGCTTCCACTTTGCAATAATGCCAGACAATAATGCCTCTATTGTTTTGAAAGTGGACAAAAAGTTATGTTGGTCATTTTCCTTCAGTTATACCCTGAATTGCAAGATACAAACTCTTGTGTTTTTCACAGAACTGAGGAAAGCATTTAAAATACTAAATATTACAGGATGATCAAAGCAATAAAATAAATCAGGATTTAACTTAAATGGCAAAATTGTTACATGCAAAAAAATTATTTAGTTCACTTTTTCCTAATACAAATAATTTGAAATTGATATCTGAAAACAAAACAAAACTCAGAAAGTGAAGAGTATGAAGTCTTTAATATCTTTTGTGATGCCATTATTACCATTAACCCATCTGTGTCAGAAGTGTTAGAAAGCAGGGCTGGAAGTGTGTACATATGTGGTCTTATGTTTGTGTGACTGTCACTGTGTGTCTGATCGTTCTCTGTGGCACGGGCCCAATTTTGTGATCTTTCAGCCTGACATGTTGAGCAGCGGTCGGCCTGGAGCGATCGACAAAAGAGCGGGATGTCTAGAATGAAGAGACCCCCTTAAAACCACCATCCCCTCCTCTAAGCGCGCACACACACACACACACACACACACAAAGAGGAATGTGATGTGACAAAAGGAACACAATGAAGTGCACAGACAATAAAAGCTGAGATATACCATCCTGTTTGGGGGTCCGAATTGGATGAATGCACCGAACAAGTAGATGTTTCATTACACCTGTGTTTGTCCTTGTATATTTAGAATTTTTTTCTTCCTGGGCAGAAAAACTCGGGGTCCTCTGTCAGATCATCTGCGGCACTTAGTTGATGTGATAAAGCCCAACATTTCCTCTAAATGAAAACTGTCTATTCATTCACAGGAAAAACAACAGCTCATTAAGATAAAGTCAGATTCTGCAGATGAGGGTGACTGATTGGCCACATAAATGACAGGGGCCCGGGGCCGTCATAGCACCTTGAGAGGGGCGGGAGGGGTGGCCCGGCGTGCTGAAAGCTGACGCTATCTCGGTTAACCTACATGCTCTTGAGCCTGTGACGAAATGTTACAGCAAGAGGCAGCCATTAGCGTCTTTTGTTTTTCAGATTGAAAAATGTTTAATAATGGTTTACATTCTGGGCCACAGTCTATGCTGAAGGTGCTTGTTTGGTGCTGGCGTCACAGAGGAACTCTCGAGCAAGAGCTCTTCTCACATGGCCTGTGGACCATGACTTCAGCGGTGGTGGTGGCCTTGTTTTGGAGTGCCATCTCTCTCCTCCTCTCCAAGAACAATAATGACCGGCTGGAGCAGCAGGGGCTGCATTAGCTGCTGGGTTCAGAGGGCATCCTTCCCAAGGAACTGGCCTGTTTTTGTTCCATCTGCGCCACTCCATTCTCGAGCTGTGTGCGTCTCAGTCAGGCCTGGATGGGTAATTAAAAAGGCAAGAACTCAAGTTGTGATCATTAGGGGCTTGTCCAGCATGGACTGCAAAAAAGACCCCCGACACATAAGGTCACTTCTGTGTTTTCTTTTTTTCGGGCTTTTCTCCTCCCCTCTGCACGCAAGACGGTTTAAACACAGCTCAGCCTCCATACTGGATTATATATGAGCCACAACCATCTGAAAACACAGCCAGCAAACATAAACATTACACCCACATCCATCCTGTATCTTTTTTCTGCCCTCTATGCTCCTCCTGATGCACATTCTCCATCTGCTGCTGATGCTCTGCACGCTCTACTTGTTACTTTTTATCTGCACTAACTCTTCATTTCTCCCACTCTGGCTATTGAAATGTTTTTTGTACCCCATCACCACTGCCCCATGTCTCTGTCTTCATCCTCTGCTCTTGACTGCTGCTGCTGTGCTGTGGCTTTCACTGTCCAGGGCCCTTGAAGGCTCTCTGTGGTCCTTTCAGGAGTTTAGTTTCTCCACTCAGACTCCATTTGCCTCTTTCACTGAGACATTAACTCCACTCTTACTCTTACTGTTACTCTTACTCTGCTCTTATCTATTATCCATTTAGTACACTGAATTTCCTGTGCTCACACTCAGTATATTTTGCTACATGACTTTAATTTCTTATTTCATTGTTATGTGAAACTCTTTCGTTGCTGTAATTCATTTTAAAAGAAATGGGAGGCTCTGTTTTTTCTCCAGACAGCACTCATTAGTGTAGCTTTTCTCATGGCCAGACATTTTCATTTTATTTGCCAATCAGACCCCGTCCAAACAAGCAGAACTCCTCTTGCTTTTAGCTGCAAAGGAGGCTCTCGTTGAAAGAGTTAAGCCAAGTGCCTTGCTTAAGGGCATTTCAGTGCATGACCTCTTTTTACCCTTCATCTTCTCCACACACTTAAGCCTCTGACAACAATCCTCAGGCGCAGACTCAGTGGCTTTTTAGATGCAGGACAAACACAGGGATAATGCAATGTACAGAGCTGAATAAGAATGTTTAACTTCCTCCATCTTATCTTGTTTCATCTTTGAACTCATATGAGAATTGACCTGAGTCTGTGAATATTTAAGTCTATTCTTCCTTCACTAACAATCTTTGATCTTCTGTGGACAATTTGAGGATAAATCAGTACAATCAGTATGTCTGTGTGATGTTGAATGAGGTGTTTGTCGGCCGGGTGTTTGACTGCCCTGGCCTCTACAGGTCAGCCCTCTCCCTCAGGGCAGTACCTGATACCTGGAAGATTTTATCCACCACCCTGTTTGTATAGTGTTGTGTGTGTGCGTGTGTGTGTGTGTGTGTGTGTGTGTGTGTGTGTGTGTGTGTGTGTGTGTGTGTGTGTGTGTGTGGTGATGGAGAGAGGGTGTGTGGGTAAGAGGGGGGGAGGCAGAAAATTGGTGTTATCAATATTTAACCAACCCTTCCAGCATATTTATGGCAGACAATAGAGCAGACATGCAACTGTCTCATATGAGTGGAAGTGTATTTATTACAGACTGAAATAGAGGCTGTAAATAGGATGTTCATTGATATAAATCCCTTGCCACACTTTCATGAAACCAATGAGGAGCCCATCACTTGGTCCACAACTTTTACAGAAGATTTTTTTTTTTACCACCATAAACTATTAATATCCACAATTACACTTTGTAATCATTGAGTCCATCACAAATATTCATTAGGGAGTTATTTCTACATGTGGCAAGCAGATGTGTGTAATTCAATCAGTTTGAGGGAGAAAAAAGAACTAAAAAAGCTATGAAAGTACGAGAAGAAATAAAATGTCTGGAGCTTTTTTTTTTCACAGACCCATGGCCTCTCAGAAAATGTTTCCATGTGTTGTGTCTGAGCACACTGAGAGCAAAGAAGGAAAACATTCTCTCCTCCAAACCACATGCAACAGATTCTTTCTGAAGCCAAATAAATCAGCCCTGCGCTTCAGATCATGTGACACTTTTTGTGCTTTGTGTTATTCCCAACATATCCTGTTTCACCCCCCACCTCAAGCAACACACACACACACACACACGCACATTCAGAGTTTCCATATCCTGTGCGTAAGATCACCTGTACAGACAGAATGGCGTGCTTCAATGCGACATGCTCAGGCAGGAAAACAGGAAAGGGAGTTCAAGGGTGTCCAACATGAAATACTCACAGAGTTAGGGGAAACCCAGAGCTCGTGGCAGCACTCCAGCAGTTTCTGAAGACAGTAAGTAAAGTTTCACCAGTGCACTTTTTTTTTTTTTTTTTTTTTTTTTTTTTTGTTCTCT
>VUQH01021231.1:1553-20389 GCA_015106775.1 Etroplus canarensis | reverse complement strand
TTTAATACAAAAGTCCCTTTAAATGCTAAACTATGTGTGCTTGGAATATACTCAAAGAACTTTCTACAAACACAGAAACAGTATGCAGTTTTGGACTTTGGACTTCTACAAGCCAGGAGAGCTATTGCACTATACTGGAAGAGTACAATGAAGATGTAGATGAAGGAACTTTCTGAATGTATTGGACTGGAAAGATTAACATACATTGCCAAAGGCAAACGAAAAGACTTTGATAAACTCTGGGAACCATATATGAATATCATGACAAATGAAAGTGCTAGATTTTTCTGAAATGATTTGCAAATGCTGTAAAATGTAGCCCCCCCCCCTTTTTTTTTGTTAATTAATCCAATTTCATTACATTTATTCAAATTGAAAAGTGATGCAATAAACATATTGGCAAAAAAAAAAAATGTAGGGGTTCTTCAGTTCTAAACTCGCCAATGAATCAAACCACTATAAAAGAGAAAAACAGAGCATCAGATCCTTACATCTGAAAAAAAGGAAGCAATGTTTGGCATTCCTGCTTGATAAATGACCTCAGTGATCAATCAATTAATAAAATAGATGTTGAACCAATTGCTCCAGCAGCGAGATGGTGTAAAATCTTGTGGCTGTTTTCATTTTTACAATAAAATCATCCCCAAGTCCTATTTAACTTAATACTCTATAATCCATGAACACAAACTGCATAATAACAGGGATGATGGATGTGTTCATGCCACCAGCATTATGGCTGAAGCTCTTGTTCATCAGTGGGGGAAAAAAATGATGACAAAAGTGAGGCTCCATTTCTGCTTTCCCCATCACTTAGAAGATTAAAAACCCTACACTCCTGCCTCAGGAGGGCCACATCAGACTGGAATCAGATACGGGTCTCTCAAAGGAGAGCTCTGTGACTTTTTAATGGACACTTTCCCCTCGGGTAAAAATGTCTATTACAGGTTGGACACCTTCTCCTTGGATAAAAATGTCTTTAATCACAGAAGTGAGCTGAGAAAAGTACCCAGAGTCAAAGCTGAGAATATGAAGCCTCTTGTCCTGAGGGTCTGCTCTGAATCAATGGCACTGCTTCAAACTGCACCGTTTGTTGATGAAACAAGACTCAACTGCTTTGGAGTGTGACAGAATAAAGGACTAAGGCACAAAGTTATAAACAAAAATGACATTTCTTTCTGGGTTTTTATGCATAGCATGACTCAGATGTGAGGTTTTTTTTGTTGGTAACAAAAAAATCTGACATTTTCTTCTCTGCTGTTTAGCGACACTTATTCAGATGCATCACAGATGGCAAACGAACAGGATGCATTGAAAATGGTGGCTCACCCGCAGTGAGGGAACATTGAACTCCAGCAGACATCTTTTTTATTCATCATGTCGCACACCCGAGCCTCAGCCTCAGCCAAAATAGGAAACAGTAATGAAAAAGAGTGCACAGCCTCCCACCTCCCTGCTGGATACCTTAACAGAGTTTGGCACAGTTCAATAAAATGTCTGGCATGAAACTCTCTCTGAACTGGAGCAGGTATTGACAAGCTGAGGCAAATCCTCTCTACATTTTAAATAGGAGCCATCTGCCTACCAGATGTTTAAGTTTGAAGGTTTCAGTTTCAACTACAGCTGATGATGTTTCTTTTGTAGAAATGTGACAGATCATCACATATGGAGGACTATATGATCAATATCCCTCCATCCCCCCCAAAAACAGCACATAAAAAGGCAGGGCTAATGCTGCGCAGTATTGTGAAGAAAGGCAACTGAGATTGAGCACAAGCTGTCACACAGAGGATATGGCTGCATACCTGTGTTGATTTTGAAGAGATAGTTATCCTCCGTTTGTCAGGAAATATCAGATATAAGCAGATTTAAGGTTTTTTCCTTGTAACTTGTTCATCATCCCATGATCTCTCCAATCTACGGTATATGGACAAAAGTATTGGGTCACATCTCTTTATGAATGAATTCAGGTGTTTCACTCACCATTACCACAGATGTATAAAATCAAGCACCTAGCTGTGCAGTCAAAAATTTGGGAAAGAATGGGCCATTCTAAAGAGCTCACTGAATTCGAGCACTGCAAAAAGATGCCACCTCTGCAAAAGGTCTTTTCAGGAAATGCGTTCCCTTCTAAATATTTCACTGTCAACTACAAGTGATTATTATTGCAAAGTGGAAGCATTTAGGAACCACAGCAACTCAGGGCCATTAAGTGGCAGACCACCTAAAGTTACACAGTGGGGTTGCTGAGTGCTAAGTTACATAGTGTGTAAAAGTCATCAACACTCTGCTGATTCAATAACTGCACAGTACCAAACTTCCTCTGGTTTTAACATCAGCACAAAAACTGTGTGCTGGGAACTACATGGCATTGGTTTCTATGGCCCAGCAGTTGCATGCAAGCCTTGCATCATGACACACAATGCCCAGCATTGGATGGAGTGGTGTAAAAAAAATGTCACTACTGGACTCTGGAGAAGTGAAAATGTCTTCTGTTGAGTGACAAATCACGCTTCTCTATCTTGCAATCTGATGGATGTGTCTGGTTTTGCAAACATTACCTGCCTGACTACTTTGTGCCAACTACGAATTTTGGTGGAGGAGGGATAACGCTATGGGTTTGTTTTTCTGGGGTTAGCCAGGGCCCGTGAGTTCCAGTGAAGGGAAGTCTTACTGCTTCCACTTACCAAGATATTTTGGACAATTCTCACAAATGTTCTTCTGGATGAATTGACAAAAATTCTGACAGACACTCCAAAATCTTGTAGAAAGCCTTCCTAGAAGAGTGGAAGCTGTTCCAGCTGCAGAGGTGGGACCAGCTCCAAATTAACACTTATAGATTTGGAATGGGGTGTCATAAAAGCTCCTGTAGGTGTATTGCGTACTTTTGTATCTTCGGACCCAAGATCAAAATTAGTCACATCTGACATAGTGGATCCACATAAGCCCACATGCTGACCCTTAAAGTTTCAGTGGAATCCATTTAAATAGTGCTTTTCTAGTCTTAATGACACTACAAGCCACATTCACCAACACATTTATAATATTTTTTAAAACTGTTTATCTCACACACAAATGAACACATCAGGGACAGTTTCTAAGGGTTCAGTATCTTTTCCCAAGTACACTTTGTTAGGCAGGCTGGAGGAGCCAGGGATCAATTCTCCAATCATCTGATTAGTGGATGACCTTTCCTCTTGAGCCTCAGCTACCATTTAAGATCTATATTTAAATGCATTTGTTTTGTTTGCTCTTGGCAGAGTGGTGACCCCATTATCAGTGGCACAAAGTGAGGCGTACAGATAGATTCACAGAGACCCTTTGGTGAGGTTTCAGTCCTGGCGTGAGAAAAAAATGAAATGGATTGTTTCCTCACTATTGTTCTACAGAGTCAAAGACAAAGCTAATGAGACAGTGTGATTTTCGCAGTCATTTATTGTACATTAAAACATTTCCCACAAACCTCCAGTGGCAAAAGCTCGCTAGAGTATGTTCACACAACGATGGGTGCGCAGTGGCCCTCATCAAAAGACACAATCATCATAATAATCATTAAAAGTGTCATAGTTATCATTTTAACCATTCATTTCACCATCACCAGTGATCCAACACCACCTCACAATAATCTCCTTCTTCATATTCAACATAAAGTCTTAATGAAGCAGACTGCATAGGTCTGCAACAAACTGGGGTCAAATTTTGTTTTAACCTGTACAAAGCACAAGCTGGTTGGGAATTACACTGTATGGACATTTTAGATAATAACAGATGAAAGAGAGAGGAAAAAAATAACTGTGTACACCTTCTGTTACTCTCTGAGTTATCTCGAAACATTTGCCTAGTAAATGACCTGTGCCAGGTGTTACTCTGCCACATTATTCACATAACTCGTGAATAACTTGCAGGCTCCTGCAGATCTGCACAAGTTAAAACAAGCACACTGAATCATCTGCAACTGCTCAAAATTTGACCCCATTTTGCATCGTACTGCACATACCACAATCACATCCTATATAAACAGGGGCACTGCCCCAATTTTCTTTTAGATGGACAACACAGCGGGCACACATACAAATGCAAATGTGTACAGTGGCAATGGCAGGCTGAAGTGATTTTTTTGTTTGTTCATTTGTAGATTTCCCACATAAGAAAAATCTATTAAGCTCTGTCTGATCCCAAAGTATTTTGCAATAACCACTTCTGGCCACTGCATGGGTATGCTTGGATGGCCAGATGGGTATTTATCAACCACAACCAAAGCTGGATTTAAAATTATAGCTGCAGCAGGCTGCACAAACAGACCCGCGAACATCCCCTTCGAGCCCCTCACGTGTCGCTTAGTGTGCTGAAACTGGCTGACGGACAAGAGCCTCTTAGAGCAGATTCTGCTGGACTTGTGTTTAACTAATGATAAACAAGAGCACTTGAGGCACGTGGCGCGAAGTCAAAAACATGATTGAGTCTCAGAGTAATTATCAGCTGTTTCAACATCATGTGACACAGCAGCAGCAGCAGCTTTGGGAATTCTAGTCGCAGAAAATATATTAGTGCTCGAGTTCATCCATCTGTCACTGTTCTATTTGATAATTCAAGTTTCTTAAAATGTACAGCTCGATTTAATTTCCACAAATAATATGATTTAGAAGAACAGAGTGAACAATGGGTTACTGTAGCATTTTTCAGGAGTAACTGATCTTTAACAGTTCTGATTTTCATGTGAGAATTTGTGTTTTAACAGCCAGAGGCCTCTGCTTCAATCGATGATCTGCTCAGTCAGTATAAGAGGTTGTTTTTTGTTTTTTTTTTACATTAAGACAACTGATCAAACATCAGGTGTAGTGTAACTTAAGCATGAGCCAGCATGATGAGACTTATTTCTATTTTACCACTGGTACTTTATATACATACCACCAATAAAGCAGCATATTTCCGCACAACTTCCCCCCTCATCACCTCATCAGCCTATCTATGTACTAGTAATTCATTCATTTAGTGTTCCAGGTGCTGGTGCACACACAACAGGAGCTTTCTGCACAATGATAAAGAATGTACAGACACACACGGATGTGAGCTGCAGAAGGAACTATCATGGTCTCAAAAAATAAAAAAAAAAGTGCCAGCAGACTTGATGAGTGGATCGCTGTCCAACAAAAAGCCAAAATAGAAGCCAAGTGCTGTCAATCACATTCCACAGACAAAGCTAAGCCAATTGTACAGCACAGAGAAGACATGTGACCAGTATTCCTCTGTCCACTTGTTTGGACAGAAAGAGAAAGCGTGAGGGACATCAAGTCTGAAAGCCCAGAGCTTAATATGGAGTGCAGAGCACCCTGGGAGTGTGCAAGGTGGGCCTTAGACAGATACTTTAAAACAGAGGATATCTTTTTTCACAGCTGCCACAGACCTCAAAATGAGCCCAGGGGTCTCCATTTAGTCTCATCATTTCCATTAAAGATGCAAATGTGGCTTGAGTGCAGGCTGTTACTGTATGGTCACTTCAATTCAAAAAAGAAGAAGAAAAAAGCGCAAGTTTCAAGAGCAACATCAAGCACAATTCCTACATTGAACTGAAGGAAATAAACATTTCAAACACCCTACTAAACATTTTTTAACTGATTTCTTTTGAAGCACAGAAGTCCCATGAATTTGCCAATGATGGATTCATCTCTAAGGACAACTGTGATCATAGACGCGTGCAGCTCTTAAAGGCGCACAGTGTTGATTCGCAGTGGCTGCACATTCTTGCCGTTAGCGTGACTCTGGCCGGGGCTGAAGTAGGGGAAGACCTTAGGAGGGAATTTCTCGCGGTAGGTGTAGAGCCAGGACATGTCATCTGCATTATAGAAGATGAGCAGGCCTTTGGGGTAGTCCAGGTACACGCCCACCTTTTCCAGCTTGCTCTTGACATTGAGGCGGGTCCAGGGCTCAGTGCAGGCGCTGTACTGGTTCCCGTCGTGCATAACGATGCAGTAGAAGCCGCGGCTCGGCTGGATCTGGATGCTGCCTTTGCGACTGACTGTCTCGTTGGCCACGCCAATCATCCACTGCGTCTTCTCTGACACCATCACTTCCCAGTAATGAACGCCGGATGAAAAGCCCTCTGCACCCAGAACAGACACTTCCACGTCAAAGCGGCGAGGGGAGTCCTGCAGAGGCTGTGGATGGAGATTTCCATAGGCCACGATGGTGCAGTCATCTGAGAGAATTAGTCTTTGGTGTGCCGTGATGGGGTCGAGGGTTAATGCTGCTGGCACTGAAGAACAAAACAAAAAGGGAGACAAGAGAAGAGGCAGTTTAAGTAGAGTTAGCATTTAGTTTACTTTTAGATTCAACCCTGTAGACAGAACAGATGGTTGAAATGAAAAAGTCAGTCATGGATAGAAATAGTAATTGTGTAGAAAAGTAAAAACATAAAACAAACGCACTGATATGTTATGACTTGGCTGGCCGGACAAAAAAGTAAGGACAGCAGCGTCATTCTCAGCAAGTCATTTTGCTTTATCGTGCCACTGCTGTGGGAAACAGTTTTATGCTGAGGCAGGGCATAAATACATGAAGGTTGCTCTGTCATTTTACAGGAGAGGAGAGGTCAGGGCCATGAAACAAAAAAGCTGGTTAAAAAAGAACAATGTCTGATCCAGAATCATGAACTGCAAGTTGAAAATAGTTCCATTCTTCCAGATAATGATATGCAGTATTTTGAAAAAAGTTTTAAACTTTAGATCTTTCTCATCCATCAGGGAGGCTTTGATTAGTCCCAAATTTATTCTGCTGCATGACAACAATCCCAAAATTCCAGGCAAAGTTATAAAGAACCAGCATCAGTATCCATTTTTGGTGCCGTTTTTAAAAAGGCACAAGATGGTGACAGCAGATAATGTTTTAACTTACTACTTACTATTAGGGATGGGGATCACAGAGTAATTGTTATTTTAATGCTACTAAATTTTAACCATATGTTACCCAAAATAACTATGATTGAAATGTATCTTTTGGCTGCTCTCTTGTATTCTCTTCAAGGGGTTGCCACAGCAGATTAATCTGCATTGGTAATTTGGCAGAGTTTTTATGCCAGATGTCCTTTGCTAACACAACTCTCCCTGATCAGAGGGTCTAGTGTCACCACCCGGAATCGAAGCAGGGACCTTTCGCTTGTAGGGCGAATGTATAAGCCACTACATTACCGGGGACACCCCAAAAAAAACTACAATTAATGCTGCTTAATTACTGCTTAATATTGTGTTGGTTCCCCTTTGGCTGCCAAAACAGCCCTGACCCTTCAACGCATGGACTGTACTAGACCCCTGAGGGTGTGCTGTGGTATCTGGCGCCAAGATGTAAGCAGCAGATCCTTTCGGTCCTGTAAGCAGTGAGGCGGGGCCTCCATTGATTGGACTTGTTTGTCCAGCATATCCCACAGATGCTCGACTGGACTGAAATCTGGGGAATTTGAAGGCCAAGTCAATACCTTAAACTTGTTGTTGTGCTCCTCAACCATTCCTGAACCATTTTTTCTTTGTGGCAGGATGCATTATCCTGCTAAAAAATGCCACAGCCATCAGGTAATACCATTTCTATGAAAGGGTGTAAATAGTCTGCAACAATGCTTAGGTAGGTGGTATTTATTAAAGTAACTTCCACGTGGATGGCAGGACCCAGGGTTTCCCAGCAGAAAATTGTCCAAAGCATCACATTGCCTCCGCCGGCCTGCCTTCTTTAACATAGTGGATCCACGAGATGTAAAGGAAAACGTGGTTCATCAGACCAGGCCACCTTCTTCCATTGCTCCAGGGTCCAGTTCTGATGCTAATGTGCCCATCATTGGTGCTTTCAACAGTGGACAGGGGTCAGTATGGGCACCATGACTGGTCTGCGGCTATGAAGTCCTGTAGACAACAAACTGCAATGCACTGTGTATTCTGACACCCTTCTACCAGAGACAGCACAAACTTCTTCAGCAAACTGAGCTACAGTAGTTTGTCTGTTGGATCGGACTACACCCGCCAAACGCTGCTCCCTGCATGCATCATTGAACCTTGGCCGCCCACCACCCTGTTGCCAGTTCACCATTATTCCTTCCGTGGACCACTTTTGATAGATACTGACCACTGCAGGCTGGGAAAACCCCACAAGAGCTGCAGTTTTGGTGTTGCTCTGACCCAGACATTAAGCCATCTCAATTTGGCCCATTGTCAAATTTGCTCAAATCCATTCGCTTACCCGTTTTTCCTGCTTCTAACATTATCAACTTTGAGGACAAACTGTTCACTTGTTGCCTAGTATATCCCACCCACTAATAGGTACCATGATGAAGAGATATTCAGTGTTATTCACTTCACCCGTCAGTGCTCATAATATTTTGCCTGAGTGGTATATTTTCATGCGTTGTACAGCCAAGGTTACTACTTACCATGTCAGTAGTAGTTATCATATTCTTGAATTCAAACACTTTCATTTGGATTTGAACTTGATTAATTTGTCCTGGGTATTATGCTTACAAGCTTCTTTGTCTTTTCAGTGGATGTTAATTCTCATTCATTTTTGCAATACAGCCAACCAATGACAAGAAAGCTTATCACTTTCTTTCTGTTCTTCACACATTACAATTAGTTGTGGAATGTGACGGATTGTGAGACAGATGAGGTACAACATCACTGATGTTCCGGTTAAACATTGTGTCAGTTTAACTGAAGTTTAATTTTCAGTTTAGCCAAATATCATTGCGATTTGCTTTGCTCCGCTCCAAAGTTTGCTCTCTATCTGAAGCTGATAAAAATTTAATAAAAACCTATTCAAGGATTTAGTTTTGTGTTGTGTTTTTGATGTCTGACTCATAGAACAGATATACCAGTTTTAGAAAATATATAAATCCAAATGGGCTAAAATCTGAAATTAAAATTTAATGAATCGCTTACTGATGCAACAACTGTGAATGTGACTGATAACCACACCATTTTGTATATTTTGGTGTTTATTTGATTGTTGAGCAGGAGTGTTTTCAGGATTTTTTAAATGGGGTGGCACAGGAATATATGAGCAATGGCTTGTTATTATATGTGGCCCTCCCACTGCAGCTCCACTCCTATTTCAGCAACATAAGACATGAACATGTCAGTGTGAACACACTATGATGTATTCTTTATAAATCTGTTTTTACATTCATTCATCTACTAGAGACTTCAAAGTCAAGTGCTCTCATGAGCGTGTGCAAGATCTGACCATGTGAAGAGTGCAAACAACACAGGAGCCATAATTACAGCGATGGGGAGGAGCAGTTTCAGCTCACAGCTCTCCATGCCTGTAGGAAGCCATTTCTCAGTGCAGTTATATGGTTTTAAAAATCTGCAAGCTTTCAGTTATAAAGGAAGCACTTCAGGCTGAACAATAACACCTTGTTCCCTTGCCCTCCTTTCCTTGGAGCAGATTCAGGAAAGAGTGGGAAGAGCAATTTTCCAGTTCTCCTGTATTTATATCAGCCGGGGTAAATGGAGGTGAAACGTCTGGCAGCTTGCCAGCGGACAGGACAATAGCATTTTCACACAAATACATCTCCTGTGTTTATTACAACTGAGTCATTAAACTTTCATAACCTGAGTGCCTGTTTGTGTCATATGAACAAACATGCAGGCGAACACACATCAGGAGACTCAATTGTCCCTGCTGAACATGACGAAAAAATAAAATGAGGAGGAAGAAAAAAAAAACAAAACATAAATGGCACAGCGTCTAGTGGTTATTCCCACTAACCCATCAGTGACACCAAGGGATGATGGGAAGAATTTCTTTGTTGCATCTCTGGCAACTGCTGGTGATGGATCGTAACCAACTGTTCCATTTGGCAGACAGTCAAGGGAGGCCAAGAAAGTGCCTGTCCTCCACTCAGCCAGCAGCAGGCTGAAATGAGAGAATTGATTGAGGGAATAAAAAAAAAATCCTCAGCACATTATTTTAAATAATCTCCTGTGAGTGAGTGATGGCTATAGGGCAGAGAAGGTAGAGCTTTGTAAACACTGACGGACATTACCAACCTACAGGTTTGATCACAGACAAGAGAAGGAAGCTCAAAAGCTTCCCACCAATATTAATATAGGCTTTCCTATGCTCCATATTTTTTAGGGAAAACTAGATCATCAACCTACTATAGCTTGACATTTAGGAAGATATAGTTAGATGAGATGATTATTGCTTTTTTAAAATATCCTTATGTAAAATATAAACACAATGCCTTGAAACAGATTGAAACAGTAAGCATTACAAATCCAACCAAATCCAACAGCTAGCTCATTTCAATTTCTCTGATTAACTTGTAATGTATTGTCTGCTTAATCTGGACAGATGACAATTTTTGGTTTTACAATGACGGAACGAAGCCAATAAACAGGCTGTGTGCTGTAGAACTGCAACAGACAGCATCATAGAAAGCAACCGCAATTTTTACACTTATGCCTTATTTTAATGTAACAAACATGTTGTGACGTAAATGAAAGCGTTAGAGGGGTGCTAGGTGGATTTTGTCACTTATGAACAGAGCCAGGTGAGCTGGTTTCCTTTGTTTCCACTATGCCTGATGAGCTAAATTAGTCATCGGCTAACCTTGTATTCAGTGGAAGAACATGGGAGTGGTACTGATTGCTAAGAAAGCAAGTAACATTTTTCAAGTGAGCAACTTTTCCTCTAACGTCTACTGATTCCAGTCTGTTTATCTAAAAACCTACATGCCTGAGTGCATTACACCATATCTGTCTCATGATGTAGTCAGCTCACATCCCAGAATGTGAAACAAGACATCTACATGTACTCACTGGCCACTTCATTAGATACATCTTACTAATACATTGTTGGACCCCTTTTGCCTTCAGAACTGCCTTAATTACCTGTGGCACAGATTCAACAAAGTGCTGGAACCATTCCTCTGTGATTTTGGTCCATACTGACATGATAGCATCACAAACTTACTGCATATTTGTTGGCTGCACATCCATGATGCTAATCTCTTGTTCCACCACATCCCAAAGGTGCTCTACTGGATTGAGATCTGGTTACTGTGGAAGCCATTTGAGTACAGTGAACTCACTGTGACATTTAAGAAACCAATTTGAGATTATTTGATCTTTGGGACATGATGTGTTATCCAGATGGAACGAGCAATCAGAAGATGGTCATAAGGGGATGGAACAACAACACTGAGGTGAGCTGTGACATTTAAACAATGCTTAACTGGTACTAAGGGGCCGCAAATGCACCAAGAAAATATTTCCACACCATTACACCACCAGCAAGAACTGTCAATACAAGGATCTATGCTTTAATGTCACTGACAACAAATTCTGACTCTGCCATCCATATGTTCTTCCAATCTTCTATTGTCCAATTTGAGTGAGTCCGTGTGAATTATAGCCTAAGTTTCCTGTTCTTAGCTGGCATTAGTGGCACCCAGTGTGGTTTTCTGCTGCTGTAGCCCATTTGCTTCAAGGTGTGACATGTTGTGTGTTCAGAGATGCTCTTTTGCATACCTTGGTTGTAATGAGTGGATACTGTTACCATATTAGCCTTTGGCATGAACAAGACATTTTTGCCCAAAGAATTGCTACCTACTGAATATCTTCTCATTTTTGGAGCATTCTCTGTAAACTCTAGAGTTGGTTTTGTGAGAAAATCCCAGTAGATCAGGAGTTTCAGAAATACTCAGAGCAGCTCATTTTGCACAAATAACCATGCCACATTTTAACTGATTAAACCAGATTTCTTCCCCATTCTGACACTTTCGAACTTGAAGTGGCCAGTAATATATAAAACCAAGTCAAATTTAGGACTTTGAGACCTTTTTAATGATAATTAACAAACAAACCTGCAATGGAAATACACATCAAAACTGAGAATACAGAGAAACACCTTGGACACACAGTGTAGCTTGCTTTGTAACCATTTTCTGGCTTTAACTGTTAAGAGTAATTGTGTTTTCAAGCTAGTAATTATTCAACTTGCATCTTCACATAGCAGACATAAAATAACCAGCAAGCTGGCTAGCAAATAACCCATAATCTCTGTTGGGTTTCTCGACTGGCCTACCACTTGTTGGGCTAAGTATCTGGGATGTTTATACTCCAGTTTTTTTTTTGTTTTTGTTTTTGAGGCAGGCACTACAACTATTCAGTTAGCCCCAAAGAGTATAAATGTAGAATATGTTCGTGTTTTGAATATAGTGGCATTATATTCTCAGAAATTCTCACAGTACTGTGACTACAACCACTTAAGACTCATGCAACATGAGTCTTAAGGATCCACCTCTACCCTTCATACCTGGTGAAATGTCTTGGAAGAGTGATTTCCATATCGTGTACTGTAAGGGACCCATGTACTTTGATGTTGGGAAGTCTTCATACGTCAGGTTGGTCTCATGTATCTTCCCCTTGATCCTGGGACACAGAGAGAGATCGATAAGTCTAAATCCGATTTGCTGCTTTTTTTTTTCTCTCACAATGCTGCCTCTTGTTCAGACCACAACAGCCATGCCTGAAGTCATTAATCTGGTTTGTGCAATTTAAATGTGCCATTATTGACATTAAGCAGTTGACAAAATGCTTCATGAATTTCAAACCGCAAGGATCACAAACTATTAAAATAGAATTCAATATGAGCCTCCGCATGAATCACTCAGAACATTTACATCAAGTTCACAGTTCAGGCAAGACATTTGAGTTGGTTGGTTGGTTACCACACTGAAATCTTCATAGGTTTTTCCCTGCAATTCTTGGGGTGTTTTCAAAGAAAAAATTGCATCTCTGTGCCAATTATTCTTTCTCATAGGTCAAAATATAAACAATGTTTTGTCTGTTTTCAATATCTAAAATCCCTCAGGTTTCTTTACAGCACTGAAATATTTGTATTTGACTCAAAAGTGTAAAAATTTTGTCTCATCTGATCAAAATGTGATTTGGGTCAAGTAGCAAAGCCACCACATAAAAAATGACCGTAAGCTTGCAGAGTGATACAGTACAGATTACAGATGTGCTGTTGGATCTGAGCTCACAAGAAGAGCACGTTTGCAGTTCAATTCACTTTTGTCCCCATCTCCACTGCAGATAAAGAAAATGAGGGTGAAGGCCATCGGCCCCCTTCAAAGCTTATTTCTTAAAACACTATTGCACTTTACTCTAACCTCCTACACTGATCCAGTCAGAAATGTCACTGAAGCTAAAGAACGTCTTGAAGTTTCACTGAGACTTTAACATCTTTAAATAGAGGATATAATAATGAAGCCTTGGGGGCTCATGCAACTAGCCATTCAGACAGGAGACACATTAAAAGGAAAAAAGAACATGAAACGTTTTGGTAAAGTGCTGAGCCACTATAGGTCTCCTGGTTAAACTCTACTGGATGAATTAAGAGTTTCTGTGCTTCATTCTTTCTTTTTTTTTTAATTAATTTTGTTCCTCATTTGGTTTGTCTTCTGTCTGTACATTAACAATTGATCTTATGACCTGCACTGAGTTCTGACCATAAAATTAAGATTAAGCCTCTCTTCTTTTAGTCTGTATATATTTATGAATAGGGTTTGTAACAATGTGTGTAGTCTCAAAAGTGGTCCCAAAACACTACACTGCTGTAACTATGATAAGCAATCCTTTTTAAATATACCACTCAAAAAAATTAAATGAAAACTCGATCCTCACAGTATAATACAAAGCCAGCTAAACTTCAGGTTAATTTATTAACCTCTTTAATTAGGAAGCAGAAACCATTGTGAGTCCATTTCAACTGCTTTGGAGCAAATCAGAGTGACAACAGGAGCACTGAAGAGGCAACAATAAGACAACACCTAAAAAAGGGAATGGTTTTGCAGGTGGTGGCCACAGACCATCAATTTCTCATTATTGTTCCTGACTGACTTTCCTCTAGTTTTGCTTGTTGCAAGTGTTCTTGTCATTAATGGTAGCACGAGACAGTACCTGCAGCCTATTTGGGTTGAGGGGTTGTCTACTTGCTGCCTCACTAGTGCACCTGTCTCACTAGTGCACCTGTTGCATTTTCATCTGTACAAAAGCTGGGAAAATTGATTCACAATGGCTTATGTTTCCTAACTGGACAGATTGATATCCCTGAAGTTTAAGTGAATTTGTGTTATACTATGATGATTGAGTGTTCCCTTAATTTTTTGAGCAGTGTAGTGTCAATATGCTTGTCTACAAAACTCTTTCCCCCCATGCAGCATGTCAGTATGTTGAACATACTGACATGGCCCGTTTAAAAAGGTACCCAGCAAAAGGAAGGGTTGTAAGACTGAATTCATTGTGATTCTAAATGCTACAGACAATATCTTTCACACCCTCCTCATATCCTGAGACTGCTCTAGCTCACAAGAAATGTAGAGAAAATTTCTTTTCAGACAAAATGGTATTTGCAACCCCTAGTTTTAATTTCACAATACTTACATACACAGCACCAAACTACTTTAAACCCATATTCATATATTGAAGAAACCCTGTAATAAATCTAAGAAACAGGGATGTATAAACCGTTCAGTCCTACTAACTCTACAGTCAACTTTCTCAACACAGTTTAAGACATTAAACTGTTCAATTAAATCGTCCTCAGTGCCTCTCCCAGATTAAACATTACAGCTGGTTTATTGCAGCCCTAATGCTCCATCTGCTCTGGGATTAGCTACTGCTGTTGCTCAAATCTGTACTTTCTCCTAAATGTCAGCACAAGCAGAACACACATTTGGCATGTTCTGAGATATTACAACCGTTATGCTGCCATCATTACTACCGTTTTGCTGCCTAATCATTCTTTATGTTTTCTTATTGCACTTTGGTAATATTAGTGCAGCTGTTTCAGTACCTCTCAGATGTGACAGCTACACCCTCCAGGAAGTCGTGTCGCCCCGTTTCATTCAGGCGCTCCTGCAGGATCTGGATTCCCTCCTTGACATCTCTCAGCTGCTGACTGTATCGCTGTATCTTGTGCTCAATGTCGGCCAGCTTACGGGCTGTATCCATCTCCAGCTCCTCCAGCATGCTCTTCTGACGTTCTCGCAGGAATCGATGAAGGCGCTCAAATGCATCGCCAATTGTTGCCCGCAGACTCTTGGCAGAGGACTGAAAAGCAAAAGGCGGTGGGAAAATTAAACCCCTCTAAGCCAAGCTATTTAAAAATGCCATTACAGGACCATGAAGCAGTTTTCATGCTGTAGTTAGTGAGTGATTCAGTCACAATAGTTTCAACTCTTAATTAGACATGGGTCAATAATTCAAGGGCTTACACAGTACTCTAAATTGTGTTAATATTACATTAACAGTCATTCATTGATTCAGCTTGTGCATGTATTGATTTTAAGTGGAGAGCAGCGTGTGTACAACCTCCCAGGGAGAAAATAAATTCACTCTTATATTACTGTGCTGAGGAGAAACAAGCGTGCACAGTAACAGAAATAACCCAAACAGATGACCAGGAGGAGGTCGCAAAGGACATCCTGTGTAGGAAGTCGGCTGATTAAAATACCGGTGGATAGGCTACTGCAGAGTGAACTAAGCAGTTTACAGAGAGCGGCAGAGTGGAAGCTAAAGAGCTGGAGAAAGTGATTTGTAGCTCAAGAGCAAGAATGTGAAGATGGACATCAAAGAGAATTAATCATCTGGGTGTTAGCAGTCGGAGTGTCAGAGAGACAGAACAAAGGGATGTGACGTAAAAAGCCTGTAAAAACTGCACAGACGAGAAGCAAGATTTCAGTTCGAAACTTCTGAGAATGGACAGAGATTTTGTTAAAACTTTGTCTAACATTAATCATTTTAATTTAAAAAAAAAAAAAAAAAAAAAAAAATCAAACTTGTGTTTGCACTCAGACTGAATAGAAATCCAAACATCTGCCCATCACAGAGCAAGTCAGACTATCACAAGACTAATGATCTCAGAATCACAGAGATCCAAAAAAGAATTTTAGATGAAACTCATTTCTATGAAGCTGCTATGAATATTTTTGTCTGATGAGCTTTTCAACCATTTCTCTAATCTTTGCAGGAAGAGTTGGATTTTGGAGTTGTCATCTGTAGTTTTTAATTACACTTTGCCAAAGAACTCAATCAATCCTCTTCAAACAGCAGCCATGTTTCTCCGGCTCTTTCACAGGCAAGGGACGGGTATTCTCACTCTGCCTGTGAGAACCTGTTAACATGATTCTGAGTGCTATGGCATTAAAGTAAGCTGCAACACAGCCCTCCTATCTAGTTAAGAGTTAAAAACTGATGGTGAGGAGGAGGACTGCAGCAGCCCAGCTATCAGTCAAACTGACGTGTCTGCTGTTTTAGCCCAGCAGGCTGTGATGGCTGTTTGCAGACCTTGGAGGCAGCAGGCTGGCTACCTTTCATGGAAGCATAATGATTATGAAGAGAATCCCTGATGGGCATGTGAATGGAACACAATGTCAATCCTTCAGATGGAGACCCTCTCCAGTAAACATTAGCAAAGGAATCAAAATGGAGCCACATACAGTTGAAATGAATGCCAATCTGCTGAAGGGATTCCTCCTCGATGCTGGTACATTGATGGCACCAGGGGGAACTTCACTGATTTTACACATCAATTGGCATGTCTCTGTAGTGTAATGGTTGACATGTTTGCTGTACAAGTTAAAGGTCCCTGGTTCGATTCCAGGTAGGAACACAAGCCCCTTTCACCATGGAGGGTTGGATTAGGAAGGGCCTCCAGTGTAAAATCCCTGACAATTACAGATGTGGCTGTGGTAACGCCTTGAGTAAAATACAAGGGAGCAGCTGAAGGTACATTTTCAATTGGCATGTGCAGCTATGTAGTGATAAGCATGGGTGTATTCTGTACACGTGCTGTATTGAAACTCAGCCTTCATTTTGTCTTAAGCTACATAATTGTAAAGGTTAATGACTCTACTCCGCATGTTTTCATTTTGCTGTGATGGCAAGCACACCCTCACAAAGTGAACACTGCCAGCTATGCTACTGCGGTTGCAACCTATTTTAACAAAATAAATAAGAAATGCAGGGAGACATTTCATTGTCAGCTACCTAAATGCATCAGAGATCAATACAGTCACGGCACAGCCCTATTCCAGGCAGAGCACTCTGTGCAAATGGATGTAAATCTAATGAGATCAGCTCATTTCCGATGAGAAGTGGGGGCAGCTGAAAGGCCTTCATCTAGCAGTTAGAGCGAGTCAATGAAATGGACAGGCCAGGCTTCCTCTGGCAGATCTTGGACACTAAGTTGAGTTATGTGGCGATGTCAAACAGCAAGTACAAAAAACAAGAGAAAGACAAATGTACTCTCTAAATGACAAATAATGCTGACAGCAGCAACACTGTCAGAGGCCCTTACCTAGTCAATAACTTCAAAGACATTTACAGGATAAAGTGTGTGTCTGTATGTGTTTGAACACTCAAAAGACTGACTTATTGAGGGGATGTTCACGGCTCACTGATTAAAACAAGGTGTCAAGATTAAATAGTTGCTCAATAAACCAATTTGTGTGTTGGAATTTAAGCCAGTCCAAAACCGTAAGAAGGAAAGATGGAGCAGCAGTGACTGAAAAAGTGCACATACTACATGGACCTGCCTTTCATTTCTTTACACAGCTTGTAATAAGCAGGTTTTATTGTCTATTTTGATGCCTAAAACTGAAACAAGCTTTCTTGCTTCTGGAAGTATCAATACAGTCTGTTCAAATTGACACTCTGGCATTTGCTGGTGTACAATTAATAACTTGCTGAAGCAAAATGGTTGTTCTATTAATTAACTTTTTTCTGGATTAATTGGTCCTTCTATGTAAATGCCAGAAAATAATAAACAAGCCCAAGATGACATCCTAAAATCTCTTGTTTTGTGAGTAATTTATCTATTAAATGATCCTCATCAGAAATTTTTTTTTAATTAATTATTTCTTTAAGCAAACACGCCAGAAAAAGTTCTGGCTTCTCGAGTGTAAACAGCTGCTGATTTTCTCACACATTTCCCTTGACCTTTTTATGAGATGTACAAGCCCCATTTCCAGAAAAGTTGGGATATTTTCCAAAATGCAATAAAAACAAAAAATCTGTGCTGTACTAATTAACGTGAGCCTTCACTTAACTGACAAAAACCTAATAGTTTTGCTGACCAACTTAATTGTATTTTGCAAATAAAGACAAATTAGATATTGATAGCTGCAACACACTCAATAAAAGTTGGGACAGAGTTAAAATAAAATTGAAAAAGCCCACAAAATATTCAACTAACACCAGTTTGGAAGACTCCACATTAGGGAGGTGAAGTATCATGATTTGGTATAAAAGTTGTATCCATCGAAGGGTCAGTCTTTACAAGAAAGGATGGGTCGTGGCTTACCCCGTTGTGCCAAAAATTCTTAGTTCAAAAGGAACATTTCTCAATGTAAAACTACAGAGAATTTGTGTCTTTCAGCATCTACAGTGCATAACATTGCGAAATGATTCAGAGAGTTTGGAGACATCTCAGTGCACAAAGAGGAAGGTCAGACCCCACTGTTTAATACGTGTGATCTTGTAGCACTCAGGCAACACTGCCTAAGAAACAGTCATGATACAGTAGCAAATATAGCCACCTGGTCTTGGGAGTATTTTGGAAACCCCTTTCAATTAACACAGGCCCTCACCGCATCCAGAAATGCAATCTGAAACTGTGTTAAACAAGGAAGAAGCCATACGTCAACTCTATGCAGAAACACTACAGAGTGCTCAGGGTCTGAGCTCATCTCAGATGGATAAAAAGACTGTTGAACTGTGTGCCGTGGTCAGATGAGTCCACTTTTCAGCTTTTTTTAAAAAAAAAAAAAAAAAAAAAGGGGGAGGTGA
>VUQH01021229.1:4156-17185 GCA_015106775.1 Etroplus canarensis | reverse complement strand
ACACACAGTCGTACTTCCGCTGGGCAGTCACGAGGAGGGGGGCGGGCTATCAAAGGAGAAGCGCTGTGGTGAATACTGATACTCCTGTCTGCCATTCACACACACAGCCTCCAAAAACATTAAAGAAGAGGAGGAAGCAGTGTTCGGCTTGTAGAGGCAGAGCAGAGGAGACACATGATGGAGAGAACACAGGAAAAATTAAAAAAAATGGAAGAAACACGGAGATGGCTGCACAGAAAAGAGAGGGTATGGTGAAGAAAAAAATAGAAGAACATGAAGAACAAAAAGCATGAGGGATAGAAAAGAAATGAATGAAATGAGAAGAGATCAAAGTGGAGAAGTTAAGAGATAAAAGAAAAAGAGAAGGAAGGAAAGATGAGGAAGGAGGAATGAAAGAAATGGAGATGAAAGAAAAGATGGATGAGACATGAAAAACACCCGTTTCAAATATCATCAGCTTTGAATTATTAGCTCATTAAATGGGTGTTATGATTGTGTGTCATTTGTAGGCAGCCTCCTGTAGCTAGTAAGTAGGCCAGAAGGTGCAATAAAATCACTTCTGATCATTGATCAAGAAAAATGACCCAGGAGACCACTAGTAGTTGCATAAAGATTGTGAAGGAGTGTATTTTAACCCCTAAAAAGTAGTTTTCCTAAATGAATCTCACCAAAAATGTGAAAATGAGAGAGTCAAAAGTCCAATAAATGAGTTTTGTGAAAGTCATCTGATTTTCTGAGCAAGGGAGCAAGAAAAAGGGAGAAGGAAGAAGTGCCCTGGATGAGCAGCAGAAATGAGGGGAAAATGAGAAGAAGCAAGGGAAATGAGGGTAGAATAAAGAGAGACAGCACTGGACATGAGAAGGCAAAGATGACCTGAATGTCAGTGATGTAGCAGCTCATCTGATCCATCATGATGACTTGTCTTCTTGTCATTGGTTGGCCATATTGCACAAACTAGAGACAATTATAATCTACTGAGAAGTCAAGGAGACTCCCAGGACAAATTAACCTGGTTCACCGCCAGATGAACATGTTTGAGTTCGGGAATATCAATCAGAATTCTGATTCTGACTGATACCCCCGATTATGACTACATGGTCAGATATGGTCAGGAGTAACCAGAGGTAACCATGGGCATGAAAAGTATGAAAATATGTAAATGTAAAGCATGTCATAATGTTGACCGCATTACTGATGTTGGCATAATGGTGACCGGAAGTCCCAACCACACCTTCTTAATATGGGTGGGAATAAACCAATAGGGCCGCTCCCTCCGTGATCATAACCAACAGCATCATGATCATCACCATCTAATGGGATATAAGTGGTACGCAACATGTGTGGTGAAGCAATATTACAAGCTATCACAGTACTGTTAGCATTAAGTCTTTTCTTTTGTACCTTTCTTTGTGTACTGTTTTGCACTATGTTCATCTGTTTAGATGCAAAAGGGTGATCTTAAGCCGTCTGCAACTATTGCACACATTGCACTCGTGGCTAGAACAAAAAAAACCTTAGTCCTAGCTCTGTTTTTTCATATTTGATACCTTTCTGTTACATGTTTATGTTGCACCAGGTCGTGGAGAAACATTATCTCATTTCACTATGTTCTGCGTCAGCTAAATGAAGGCTTCTTGAATCTTGAAGTCTTCCATCTAAAAGAAAATTGGATAGTCGTACTGCTGTAACCAAGCTGTTGTTCAGTGAAGCCAACAGGACCACATCATCTGCAAAAAGCAAAGTTGAGATCCTGAGACCAGTGAAACTGACATCTTCCACTCCCTGGCTGTGCCTAGAAATTCTGTCCATAAATATTATGGTGGTGAGGTTGAACATGTAGACAGGTTAGAGGCCCAGGTATAATATTCTAAAAAATGGTGCAACAAACTGTGAATGCTAGTGTGGTAACAGTTAAACCTCGAGTTGTTGCCAATGGAACTTCTGTTCGATACTATAACTGACAAAAATTGCTGATCAGCAGGGGATCAAATACACACTGATCAAGTGCATTTATCAATGCCATATGATAACACAAATCCAGCTTGCTTCAGTGGATGCTAAAAAATTGAACCTTATTCCAAAAAAAGTTTTAATTTTGATTTTAAAAAATTAATGACTGACAAATGAAAAAATAGGCAGTAAATCTTAAAAATGTAGCCCTGAGCTTGCATTCTTGCATTAAATAAGTGTAATCAATAAACTGCATGCAGGGAAAACAGTGCAGTTAATTTCCTTAAATGAAGGTGACGAACTGAAGTACTGTAACATGCAATTAGGCTTATGTCAGCCATGCAAGTCATGCTACCTTAGTTTCAATTATTTGTATATTTAATAATCCTTTCTTTAAGCTTGTTTTCCTTTTTTCATTTTAGACAGATGGAAAGGGAAACCCAGACAGGGAGGGATGAGAGCTGAAGAACAGAGCAGACAAATTGCTTTTCCAAAGCTGTCAGGTCCAAAATATGTCACGTTATCTGAACCATGATGAGTTTTAAGATCCTAGGACAGTTGGAAAACTTACAAGTAATTGGTACACAAGCCTTTTTGTCAATCATTCTACCTCAAGAATTGAATTTGAATTGTTTGTTTACTTTCTTGTTCTTTCATTGAAATGTCCCATTTCACCAGGATTATGTGATGCACAAAAAAAATTTGAAACAAAGAAACACAGCTTCTAGCAAATCACTGATAACATTCACACCACATGTGTTTCTGTATCATTAATTTCTTTTTTAGTTTACTGAACCTCCTATTGTTCTAATAACTAAGAATTAAGGAGAAGAAAGTGCCTTTTAATTCTGATTCATTTTAAATTGCATGTCAAAGATCATCTTGCTCATTAAAATCGGCACATGGTACAACATCACATTCTAATTCCTCATAAAGAGATCTATTTTATTATGTATATTAAATTTGATCATTTTCAGTGCAAAACAAATCATTTTGCCATGTTTCAAATCTCATTAGTCAGTCACCACCCCACCCAATCTGTTCATACAGAGAGATTCATTTACTAGAATGAGAACAAATTTGGATGAAATTGTTCAATTAAGTGTAAATCAACATAAAAATCAGAACACATACCCTTCATTAGATACACCTCTTCAACTGCTCATTAACACAAATATATAAACAGCCAATCACATGGCGGCAACTTAGAGAATTTAGGCACGCAGACATGGTCAAGATGACCTGCTGAAACTCATGATGAGCATCTTAGTGGAGAAAAGAGGTGATTTAATGGATTCTGAGTGTGGTGTGGTTTTTTTGTGCCAGATGGGCTGGTCTGAGGATGTCTGGAATTTTCATATCAGTTTCTAGAGTTTATATACACTGATGTCAACAAGGTCAAGAGAAGCATGACCAGAGTGCTTCGAGTCACTCCAATAATCACCGGTTACAACCAAGGTACAGTACCTTGCAAAGTATTCATACCCTTTGACCTTTCCCTCCCTTTTTATGCTACAACCACAAACATAAATGTATTTTATTGAGATTTAATGTGATAGACCAACAAAGTAGTGCATAACTGTGCATATATATTCACCTCCTCTTTACTGTGATACCCCTAAATAAAATATAGTACAATCAATTGCCTTAAGAAGTCACCTAATTAATAAGTAGCATCAACCTGTCTGTGCATTATTCTGAGTATAATTACAACTGTTCTGTGAAGCCCTCTGACATTTGTAAGAGAACATTAGTGAACAAACAGCATCAGGAAACCCAAGGAACACACTAAGCAGGTCAGGAACAATCAGGTCAGCTGTGTAGAAGGATAAAGCAGGGTAAGGCTATAAAAAAATATCCAAAGCTTCAAACATTTCCTGGAGCACTATTCAGTCTATCATCCAAAAATGGAAAGAGTATGGCACAACTGCAAACCCACCAAAACTGGTGGCCGTTCACCTAAAACTGACAGGCCAGATAAGGATAGCATTAACTTGGAAAAGGAGCCAAGAAGCCCACGGCAGATCTGGAGGAGTTGCAGAGGTCCACAGCTCAGGTGGGAGAATCTGCCCCCAGGACAAATGGTGCACTCCACAAATCTGGCCTTTATCGAAGAGCCACAAGAAGAAAGCCACTGTTGAAAGAGAACCATGAGAAGTCCCGTTTCAAAAGCCATGTGGGGAATACAGCAAGCATGTGTAAGAAGGTGTTCTGGTCAGACGAGACTATAATTGAAAATTTTTTGTCTAAATGCAAAACGATATGTGTGGTACTGCACATCACCTTGAACACACCATCCCGACTATGAAGCATGGTGGTGGCAGCATCATGCTGTGGGGATGCGTTCCTTCAGCAGGGCCAGAGAAGCTGGTCAGAGTTGATGGATTGGATTGGATTGGATTGGATTGGATTGGATTGGATTACTTTATTGTCATTTCAACTACATATAAATACACAGTGAAAGGAAATAGCATTCCCCCAGGACTCGGTGCCCCATACAAGGGTTAATGCCGGCCGGCCAGGGCCCGCCTCCGGCCCAGCGCACAACCCCGTCTGCGACGTCCTCTTCCACGGCCATCGGCATCAGGCAATGCCGAGGACTGAAGGCCCAGTCCACACAGCAAGCCAAGCTCGGAGCCCCCAGAAACCACCCAGCTGCAGCATCAGCCCTGTGACGATACTCCCCCCAGAACCCAAAAACTTTGGTTTTCCCGGACGCCGCCCGGCAAGTCATGAAAAACAACGCCACCAGATCACCAGTTAGCACCGGCTGTGGACGGAACTACGACGCCGTCTGGTTGTCCTCGAACCTCCGACTTTCGAACACGGACTCCACTGTCCCAGCGTCCACAGCACCCAAATACCGGGTCAAAACAGGGACAATCACAGGGGTATAAGCACTACCTTGGTTCTGGAGTGGCCGCGCTCTACCATTGAGCCGCCATCTTGGCCCAGAAAAAAATCAGTGGGATGGGAAAATGGATGGAGCCAAATACAGTAAAACTTGTTAGTCTGTAAAAGAGTTGAGACTGGGGTGGAGGTTCACCATCCAGCGGGACAACAGCCGTAAACATACAACCAGATCTACAATTGAATGATTTAGCTCAAAGCTGAGCTTAAGCTCTTTTGCAAAGAATAATGGGAGACAAATTCAGTCATTAGATTTACAAAGCTGGTAGAGACATAATCCAATAGGCTTGAAGCTCAAATTGCCACAAAAGGTAGTTCTTCAAAGAACTGTTTCAGCAAGGCTTAATAAATATGTAGACCTCACTTTTCTGATTTCTTTTTATTCGTTAAATTCATGAATCACTTTCTTTCCCATTCATAATTATGCATTACTTTGTGTTAGTCCAATGAATTACCTTTACATTTGCAGTTATAATGTTTCAAAATATGGAAAATCTCAAGAGGTATTTTAATATTAACCTTTAATTAACCAGAAAGTGAACCCTTAAGATTAATAATCTCTTTTGCAAGAGTGTCCTGGGCTAAAAGACTGCATTTCCCTAGCATATTTGCACCAACAAAAGGATGAAAACTCTTGCAAGGCACTGCATGTGGAAGAGCATCTCCTCAATACGTAACATGTTGTTCCTTGAAGCAGATGGGCTGCAACAGCCGAGAAATGCTCCTGTCAGTTAGGAATAGGAAAGTGAGGCTGCAATTCACATTGGCTGAATAAAATGGGACAATACAAGATTGGACAAGTTGGCCTGGGCTGATGAGTCTGCTGCAACATTATAATAGGGTCAGAACTTGGTATAAACAGCATATAAACATGGATCCATCCTGCCTTGAACTAATGGTTCAGGCTTGTGGTGGTGGTGTAACAGTGTTGGGGAAATTTTCTTGGCACATTTTGGGTCCCCTTAGTACCAAATGAGCATTGTTTACAGCCTACCACAGCCCAGCTGAGTATTGTTGCTCACTATGGCCATCCCTTTATGACCACCATGTACCCATCTTATGATCGCTGCTTCAAGCAGGGAAACATGGCATCTCACAAAGCTCAGATGGTCTCAAATTGGTTACTTGAACATGACAGTGAGATCACTGTCCTCAAATGGCCTCCACAGTCACCGCATCTTTATCTAGTACAGCACCTTTGGGATGTAGCTGAACTTGTGTCTCCTCCCAGCTGGCAACAGGTGATCTTTTGTATGTGAGGCAAATGTGTAAACTGTCATGTCAGTATGAATCAAAATCTGTGTGGACTGAAGGAATAGGTGGCATTTTTTTCCCTTCAAATACTCTGTCATAACCTGGTTCCCACTGGTATTTTGAGGCTACATCAATATTCATACAGAGACTGTTATCTGTCAGAAGGGAGACTGTGATTAATTTGAACACCTCTGCTTCAACTGTGTGTAAACATGTTTATTTTGAAACTGCCACAGGATTTCCACACATAAATCAACCTTTGGATCTGTCTATAATGGCACATTCCTGTCACACTTCTCAATGTACAAGATTTAAATAATGGAAAAAGTTTTGGTATTACAATGTCGAGGAAGAAGCCAAGTCCTGAGGAAAGCTGTAAACAATGGTATTTGTATGTCATGTGTGAGGGGAGGACCCAGGTGCAAGAGGCCAAGGAAGGCAAGGTACTTACAAAAAGGAGCCTTTATTAGAAATACAAAGTCCATGATGCAGAGCTCCAAACAGGCACAGGATAGTTTCTTTGATAATCAGAGGTAATTTCTTATAGGTTGTCACAGGAACACAATCAAGCACACTTAAGTAAACTTTAGACAAATAGATTCTACAGTTATTAAACTCTATAAATTAATACACTATGCAATTTTGTGTTAGCTCCTGATCGATCTTTTCCCCATGTTAATAATGACTTATAAGTAATTAATGAAATTACTGCAGTGTGCCACCTGCTTAAATACATTTAATTTTCTTGATTCAGAAATGCTCACAGAAGCATTCAGATGAAATACTTATTACAGTTCAAAGAAACATAATTTAGCTCTTAATGTTTTGATGGTCATAATTAATGAGTCTAACTAAAGGCATAAAAATTGTATCTGGTGCGGTGTTACTGAAATGTGAAAAAGCAGTCTTCTTGGGTTTTTTTGCTTGGAAAATGTCCTACAAAAACCCTAAACTTTACCTCATTTACATTCAGTCTGTCTCCACTAAAACACATTCTTCCCATCTTAGATTGCTAACTCAAAGTCCAATCCTGGTTCCTGACACTGTTCACGCTAACATCCACCATGGACCTTATCTTAAGCAGGATCTTGTCTCTGCGTTTTGCGTGTGAGTTGTTTCTGCTGGCTTCATTGAACAACAACCCTCAGCTTGCGCTGGAGCAGTTTGCAGTTGAGTTAGCACCCACTCCCTTCTGGGGATGAGTTGCTGTCCCCAGTGGGACAGAATGGGAGACTGATAGATGTACTGAATGTCGGTTTTGGTGAAGAGAGAGCTGCATGTAAAAGAAAACCGGGTCGATCTACGTAGCTTCCTTTGAAGGGTGTCTGGGCTCTCCCTTTGAGATAGGTAGGGGAGCTCATCCTTTAGGAGGAACTATGAATAGAAATGCTACTCCTCTACATCAAAAGGAGCCAGTTGAGGTGGTTCAGGTATCTGACTAGGCTGCCTCCTGGATGCCTTTCAGGTGATGTGTTTTGGGTATGACCAAGAGGGAGAAGGCCTCAGAGCAGACCCAGGACATGTTAGGGAGATTATATCAATTGGCTTTCATGGAAATGTCCTACCACAAGAGCTGGAGGAAGCATTTGTGGAAAGGAAGATCTGGGCATCTCTGCTTAGACTGTTGCCCTTGCAGCAGAAAATGAATGGATGGATGGACCTTAAACATGCACGTGGATCAAGCATCAGCTTCTGTTTCTAATTAACACAGACTTTATAAGAAAGCTGAGAAACAAGACCAGGAACATAAGGCATTCTGCACTGTAAACTGGTTTGCCAATTAAGACTGTCAGTGGAGTATTCTGCTACAACGTCCCAGCAAGAAAGGGTCATAACTGTGGTGTGTGGCACCTTTAGTTGACACAGAGCACACTGAAAATGCAGCAGCTTTTTGGTGACAAAAACACAATCTTTACTCACCACATGGACCACTCTGCAGATTTGGGTCTCTGCAAATTTGTCCACTTACTGAAATTGAAAGTAAAGTTGAAGGATCACCATTTTAACACACTGTAGGAGCTCAAGCACACACAACAAAAGCACAAATACAAGGGGACTTTGCAGGGTGATATTGTTTAAGCAATCTGAAAATAGTAGCCTGTGGTTTTAAAAAGAAGTTCAACCAAATTTAAATCAGGTAAGGTTTTATCTTTTGTAGACCCATTCCAGAAACTTTCTATAAAGGAACTCTGAGGCTTGCATGAAAAATCATCTGGACAGAGTGACGTAAAAGAAGCTGAAAGCAGGTGTCTCATGGTTTTGTTCTTTCATAGTATTGCTGTTTATCCCCCTTAACAGTTATGCCTCTTATTCAGCTGCACAACTCAAGATGCACTTGAGACGCACATCTTGCTCCATTCAGATAATGCGATGGCGTGCATTCAGACTTGTGATGTGTTGAAAGGATACCTAAATTTTGATAGGTAGATAATCTTCCATGCACTGTGATATGTCCCTTTGCATTTTGCAACTGAAACAGCTTGGGAGCAATTGGGAGGGTGAACACAAATCGTTGAACGAGTATGTATTGTTAAAAGCTACTGTTGGCGTAGCATAGGTGTCCTCAAATGGTTAACACTGCGTGAACGCTGAGATTTTGTGCTTTCAAATGGTGCGCAGTTTGATTCAGAATAGAAAGGTGCCCTTCAGAACAGAGCAGAGTTTTCGAGCGGAGGTCCTTGTGAATCCCCTTTGTGGACGAAATCGCTTGATGGATCTAGCTTCTGACGGCTTCATGTCCTTAACTGTCCTCTTGTTGACTCTGACCTTTGACATAAAGTCAGAAATAAGGCGACCCCCGCAGGAGGAAAATCACATGTTCGGCTCAGGAGCAGTTACGTTTCATTTTTCGTTTTTCTATTTGTGCGCGTGTCTGTCGTCAGATGAAGGTATTTTGAGCATGATACCTAATTTTATTCCATCATTTGCGCCACAGTAAGCCCCACTAACATATAATCTGCATAGATCCCCTTATCAGGCACTCTCACACAATCCAAGAAACACTCTTGCTGCCTTTGATTCTAATCCTTTAATCTTTTACAATAGGCAAAGTTTCTCTCAGCAGGGATGCTTCGTTTCAACGGCCTCTTTAGCTTGCTTAGCACCTTGTTCAGATTATTTAATTCCTCAGAAAAAAATGTCACACTGTGCCTGAAGGCTGCTAAAATACCTGGTCCAGCTGAAGCCACAACACAGGCTTTCACAGTAGATTTTATGGATAGCTTTTATACCCAAGGTGGCTTCATGTGGCCTTTCTATGACAAAGAAAAAAAAAATTGCATCAGTTTGACCTTTTCAAAAATGTCATCATCCTAATTGTCAATCAGGAATTTGATGTGTGCTAAGAGAATAAATTTACTTTTTGAGCAGCTACAATAGTAATGTTTGGCTGATGCTTAAATCTGAAGCACACCTGGATTTACATCAAGGCCTACCAATGTACCTCAGGAACAAGTGGTAGAGCAAGTGTGCGTACAGTCATGTAAAACATACTGCGTCCTGTGAAAAACTAAGTAGACTTTATGATATAGTAGCTTGTAGAACTGGCTTTAGCAGCAATAACTTGAAGTATTTGCATTCTGTATGGCATTATCACATCACTGAGGAATTTTTGCCACTTTCTTTTTGCTTCAGTTGATTGAGGTTTGCAGGCATTCATTTATGCACAGCTCTCTCAAGGTCCCACCACAGCGTTTCAATCAGGCTGAGGACAGTACTTTGACTGGGCTGCTGCAACACCTTGATTCTTTTCTTTTCTCGGCCATTCTGTTGTTGTGGATTTACTGCTGTCCTTCGGATCATTGTCCTTTTTTATCACCCAATTTCAGCCAAGCTTTAGCTAAGCACCTCCTCTTTGGGCTCAGCTGTTCAGAGGACATTGTTCCAGAAGTCTTGTGGCTTGTTCAGATGCCACTTTACAAACCTAAGCCATGCTCCCATGTTCTTTTTTCTTTTTTTTAGGAGGTTTTTCCCCTGGCAAGCCTTCTAAACAAGCTGTTTCTGTTCAGTCTTTCTAATTGTACTGTCATGAACTTTAAAATTTAACATGCTAACTGAAGCTTATAGAGTATGAAATGCTGATCTTTGTTTTTATTTATCTATGTAGTCATTCATTTTTTTCTGAGCATTGCATGGTATGATCATAAGGTGAATTTGCTGGGTCATCCACTCGCTGGAAAGATTTTGGCATTGTATAACCACACACCTGAATTCTCCAGATCAGCAACCTGTCAAAACTTTTGCTTTTATAGAGATGGCCCCACTGACTGATCAATTAATCAAGTTCATTTGATTAGCAGTGCTGTGTGCTACTTACTGTCTTAATCATTACTTAATTTATTTTTATGAAGCAGTAAGGGGGTACTTCGTTTTTCACATACATACTATATATGCTTAGATGTGTATATACTAAGCACACATATGATAACAACATGCTGACTGCACTGTTGTGTTCATGGAATAAGTTTGATTCTGTGTGCGTGTGTGTGTGTGTGCGCGCGCGCGCGAATGCAGGTAGAGCACTGCAGTTCATCTAAGCTGTCCGTGGGGTGCAGGACGAACAGCAGTCTAGCCGCCCACTCACACCGCCTACGTTACACACATGAGCCTGCAAATAAAAACATTTATCAAACACTCACGCACGCACACACACATTGGCATGCACTTACACACTTAGATATTTATAGT
Organism: Etroplus canarensis; assembly: GCA_015106775.1. Classification (NCBI taxonomy): domain Eukaryota; kingdom Metazoa; phylum Chordata; class Actinopteri; order Cichliformes; family Cichlidae; genus Etroplus; species Etroplus canarensis. The sequence goes on along the minus strand of VUQH01021229.1, from coordinate 6,385 downwards.
CTGTTACTAGGAGTAGACAGATGGACTTCAGCTTGCTCACTGCTGTCAACAATGACCAAATTAAACTGTGTGTGTGTGTGTGTGTGTGTGTGTGTGTCTGTGTGCATGTGTGAGAAGTTTGTTTGTGTCCAACTGGTTCAGTATGGATGCTATTAAATAAATCATATTGGTGGGTATAGGGGTGTAGGGGGGACCTAGAGGCACACTAACACTGTCTGGACCTTAAGGAGGACATAACTGAAGATGTATCTTAAAGCCATAACTATTCAGGAGATCATTAGACATTTATAAAATATTTAGCAATTTTTAAATTATTTAGAAGCATTCATAATATATAATTCTTATTTTCCAAACTGTTGAAATCTGTTTTTTTGTTTCTTTTTACTACTTAGGATTTTCTACGTTTGCTCACGAAACAAAACTTTTTTTATGCAACATATCAGAATTTATCAGCTCATTTTCAACATTCCAGCTCTAAAGACCATAAATAATTTATCCCTGACATCAAAATTAATCATGTAATAGTCTGTAAAACGTTTTCAGATTGTACTTAACATTATCACCTGTCAGCAGAACATATAGCTGCATACCATCCACATTAGAGTGGAAATTAACAGTGGATTTCTGGATTACCTGTCCCAAAGGAAACATATTGGTAGAGAATACACTAGAACCAAGGTTTGACCCCTGGGGAACACCACATGAGAGGCAGGCTGAGGATTAAGAGAAATCTCCTATTACAATAGTAAAGGATCTGTCTGATAAGTCTGAGAGAACCAAGCAAGAGCTGTGTCCTTAATACCAACGAAGCATTTAAGGTGATCTGTAAGGACAAGAGGTCAGCCTTATCAAATACAAAACTCAGATCCAGAAGAACTGGAATAAAACAGAACTTGAAGTCACTAGCTAGCAATGAATCATTTGTCCCTGTCGATGAGAGCTTTCTGTGATGTATTGATCTAGTTCAGTGCATACAACCTCAGTCACTGGGAAGACTGTTGACTTGACAGTTGTCCAGATGATGATCAACAACACGTTCCTCAAAGATCATTAGCTACAGAAGGTCATTGATGAAAGGCTGGATGGTCACAGAGTGCTGTACGGAAGCATGTTAATGCAATTTTGTGTGGTAGGAGAAGGTGCACAAGCAACAGGGATGACTGCAGCCTTGAGAACACTTTTGAGAAAAGTTGACTGAAGAACAAGGCAGAGCTTCACAAGAAATAGACTGAGCCTGACATCAGTGCAGTCCCCCTCCCCCTCAATCTTTGATGTTTAAAGGTGTTGTTGGATGTTGTTTTGGACAAAAATATGTTCCTTTTTTTAAATGGAGTTTACTTGGTTTAAAGAAATATCTATTTAATTCTTTGTTTTCTTTTTGTCTTCAGGTTATTTTTATTTTTTTTTACTTTTCTTGTCTTTAATGCTTTTTTATGATGTATCAGACTTTCCACCTCATGTGGTCTACAGATTAAGAGCAGCAGCTACTCCAGTGTTTCATCTGTGTCTACACAGGCGTAGGCTTTATGTCATACCGCCTGCTGGACACACAAGCAGAACCCAAACTATTGATTACTCTACTAAATTGTGGGATAGATCTTGGCAGCAGGGGGTTGCGATTTTAAGACATGAGGGAGAGCAGCGTTGAATCAAAGGCAAATAAACACGGGGGAATAGGGTATCTGAATGCTACAGCTTGCTTAGGAACATGTAATACTGCACCAGTCTATCCAGTGAAATGGTGAGGAGAGGGCAAGAACCCCACAGCAGATGCAGATCTCCCATTCAGCATCATCTTTTGAGCTTCTCGTCTACCCATGGAAAGTTTTCAGTTTTAGGAGTGCTCTCTGCTTGAGTCTAATTTCTACAGTGAAAGCACAAAGTGCACAGTGCAAGTGGTCAGAGCATGTAGAGAATAGCCATCCTGAAAGCCACGTGAGCACATCTGCGAATACTACCTTAGATAGCAAATTCACTCAAATAAAAATCTGGTGAGGTTTTTTCTTTTTGATCACATCTTGTCCTGCAGAGGCAGATGAGTCAATAGACATGAGGTATGTAGGTTGATTGGCCTACTGGCACCAAGGATGGGAAATAAGCACCAAACTGAGACACACACTATTTGGTGTGTGTGTGTGTGTGTGTGTGTGTGTGTGTACATTATACACACACACATATATATATATATATATATATATATATATATATATATATATGCTGGTGTGGTAG
>VUQH01021228.1:1529-13542 GCA_015106775.1 Etroplus canarensis | reverse complement strand
CGCCCACCGACCCACACACACACACACACACACACACACACACACACACACACACACACACACACACACACACACACTTAAAGATCATGAGAAGCTAAGGGGCAATGACTAGGCTCCCTAAAATACATTGCCTCCGGGAGATGGGAATGATATGGCCCAAATGGTACAGTTTAGGGCTAGGGGGGAAGGAAATGGATTTGGACTGTGTGTGTTTATGGGGATGGTGTTTTGAAATTGCTTGAGTCTGCCTGTCAAGATGCTTCAGCATAACACAGTTCTTTAATGGATTGTGATTGTCGATAGGTAAACATCAAATTGTGAGTCATACTGTTAATATCAGCTCAATTTTCTATTAAGTACAAACATCTGACAAATATATACCCTTTGTTTTTCAGCTGCACTGCTTGCAAATACAGGGAAAACAGGGAAATGGAAATTTCCCCAAAGACTGATGTTACACAGGCTACTGTAGCTAAGTCATGATAATAATCCTTTTTGCATTTATCAAACAACTACAACTAGCAAAAAAAGGCTGTATTTTGTGTCATTACTTGCATCTATGGATTTCACTTTAAGCAACACAACATCAGCAGGTTATAATGCAACTGATGAAGCACACAATCTGTTTTACATGTACTGGATTTGCCATTTCGGCAGTATTAGTTCCAGTAACCCCACACACCCAAAAAAGGAGAAAACTGTGTAGGAAAAATGGATGAGGATAGTCAACGTGCTTACTCAGCCAGTCCACCTGAAGACTTCCCGACAGATAATGATGGCCTGTTCCCATCTTAGCAAGGGAGAGAGCGGAAGAAGGGTGAAGAAGGAAAAGGGTGAGCGGACCCATCTGTCTGTGTCCAGAGTTAAAGCACCGAGGCAGCACTTCCCTCCACACTGCAATTAACCTACTTGGGAGGAAGGTTCAGCCCTTTGGCTACTTTTCTGAGGAGACCGTGACAACAACGTGTTTGGATTATTTTAATGTGTTATGAAGTGGACTGATATTTTATGCATGTAATAATTTTGGATTTCTGTTTTAGCATCCATCTAATGACGAAGTAAAAATCATAGTTGTTTTATTTACCATGTAAATAAAAATTACTGATTACTAAAAAAAATTACAAAAATAGGAATAAACTGGGTTAAGTGTGTTGGTCACTCATTATCTTCATCATTTTCTTTAGCTTTAGCATTTTTCTTATTGTAATATAACCTTTATTATTGAGAATTTGTCATTGTCTACTTTTTAAATTTGTAGAACATAATGGATTTTATTCAATTAATTACTTACTTGGCTGATCACAGCAATTTCACATCAACTCCTGGGGAACAATGAGTTTTCCACACAGTCTGAAGAGTTCACTATTTAGTGAAAGGAGTTGGTGATAAATGCTCATCACAACAGAATAAGGCTCTGCTCCTTTCTTTGTTATGTATTTGTGTACGTCTGTATTGTCTACGTGTGCAGACAAGGCTCTGGCCTTTTTTGCAAATACAATGCACCTCCATTTGCATGACTCTTGATCACTTCAGCCATTCATTTATTGAGCCTACTCCTCTGCCTCAGGTCATCTCTGAATCACAGAGGGTGTCACAGAGGGATAATTCAGGGCAATATGCTGTAATTAAAAATAATCTTGGCATACTGTACATATTAACAAAGTTCTTATGCAAAACTATCAATTGTCTAGATTGTTAGCAAAGATTGAAGTGAATAGTTATTTTTAAGAAATCCTAAACTCACTGTTTAAGTGTCAAATGTGTTGTCCTTTATATACCAGAACAGTAGTGGGAGCGTAAAATATGATTTTTATTTATTTATTTACTGGACGTTAGTGGGGTGTGAGTCTTTTTTGTAAGTAGTATCATTACACCAATTTTTTCCCCTGTCACTTTGGGTCTACACGTGATTGACACTGAGTACTGTACTGTACTATACAATGGGGCTTTTAACATTCCCACATTTATGCATGCACATAGTGCCATGCGTCAGCTGGCAGCTAGCCAAGGCCAAAGCCATAAGGCGGTGACAGTAGACGACAGCAGTAAGATTAAAGGGTGCGGGAGTTATGAGTTGGGCCAGAAGACTGGCAGGTCCATAAATTTAGCATGCAGGGATGCCCCTATTAGTTCACAGGACTGTATCATCACATAGGCCCATCATAGATGATGGACCTGGTACAAAGAGATTTGGATGTGACACTATGACTGTGTGTGAAGGAGAATGCAAGTTAGGTCGAGGGCTTATGGGCTTAAAATAGAGATTCTCTCCTAAACTGCATAATACAAAAGTCCAAGAGAAATCAGGTGGATGACTATCTAATTTTTCTTGTTTCTGATAATGATGATTTTGTTTCAGCCAACAAGAAAGTATACTACCATAAATCTCGGGATTCTTTTTTTCAAATGTTGTAAAAAGGCTCTTTTCCAAACTGTTCATCATTAATTAAATCATTCATTGAGCCCCCTTCTCTTCTTCAGGTCAGATTTGAATCTGCACACAGAGGATGTGTACTGAGTAAACTATAGAAAATTCAGGGTTAACAAGTATAACAGTCTGTTAGCTTTTAATCACAGGACTTATTCTGATAAACATGTCATCGTATTGCTTATATGTAATGTCAGTTTTCTTAGTGGGACTTTTTGTTTCTGCTTAAGACTAAAGTGACTATTGTATTCATTATTTGTAATATAATTTTTATTTCACAAAATATAATTACATTTGCCAGTTATCAGCTGTTCAAAAGTAAATAGTTGATGATTTGCAGGGGTTTTACTATTATTGTTATTATTATAAAGGCAATATGTTTGGTTTTGTAGTCAAGTACTACAAGTTTGATTTGTACTTATTTGCTTTGTCCAAATTAGAACATTTAGATGACTTAGTACATTAAGAATTGGTAAACAGTTGAAAGGGCTATTTTTAATTTCCTTTATAAAATTTGACATGGGCTATTATTTACACAGAACACACACACACACACACACACACACACACACACACACACACACTAAAATAGTTAAACAGAGATGCATACAGCATACAGCAGTATAAATGCTGTTTTCTCTGTGACCAACCCTTGCAGTTGTTGGACATAAATGTATATATATATCAGTGTCATTACTGCTGGATACTCATCCACTGAAACCGTCTCTCTATTTCCACAGCAACACATGCTTACACACTTTCACAAAAACATATACAAGAAATGCACAAACACACTGAAGCAGAGCAATAAACAGCTGGAGGGCCCTCTGTAATTAAACCTGTGCTTCTGTTTGTAAGCTGTCAGTGCATGTATGTGGGCAGAACACACACATGCATACTCACTTGGGCACATTTTTCTGTTGCATTTGCATCTCATACATTCCTACTCGCAAGGCTGAGTAAATTTCAGAGTGCTATGTAGAGATGAGTGATGTCTGTCTGACTCAGTTACACCATAAACAAATCTCCAGGTGTATTATCATGCTGCTAAAGCTGTTCAACATTCAAATAAAATACGAAAAACACAATAAAAATTCATTTGGTAGATTGTAGACTTGTTGATCTGCTTGCTGGGAAGGGCTTATGTCTCAAAAGTGAGCTTTTGAGCAGGAATAAACACTGACTTCAGTACTTTAGTGATCTTTTTGGTTCTCATCTTTACTGTGTATAATTTTTGTGCAGAATTCTCTTGCTGTTTTAACTCTTGTGATGTGAATTTTGTTGTAGTGTTTGTTCAGATGACTTTGCTTTTTTTCTTCACATGTTTCTTCATCCAGTGTGTGTACATATATGGGTGAGCATATTTGTGTGTCCCCAGTGAGGTGTGTTCTCAGGTTTGAGTGGGCGTTTCACAGACAGCCAAGAGACCAGCAGGGAAATTTCCCATCAGCCCGCTACACAGTGTGCCGTTCAGGTTAACCACTGAAAGCTCTGAAATCCATAGCCGCAACACAACACAGCATTTTCTCTCTGTCTTTCTCTCTTTGGCTTACACTCATCGCTGTTCCTCTATCTCTCCTAGCATCCTCTGCAGTTCTGTCTTTCTCTATTTTCCTCACTCTCTTCTTCAATCTCCCTCTGTCTGTCTCCCCAGATGAATCAGAGCAGAGATGAAAAGCTTTCAGGAATGCTGGCAGACAGGCAGTGCCTTACAGTAATCTAACCTGGGGAAGATGAAAGCCAGCTGGGAGGCTGGGAATAGAGTAAAGCGGGAGGAAAGGTGAGAGAACAGAACGACAGGATAGAGTTTAGGGAAAGAAAGGACCAGGAGAGCTAGATAGACAGAGAAAGAAAGGGCCAAAGATTTGGTGAGAGAGGGTATGTGGAAGTGAGGGACTCAGACTTAACAAGATGGATAGTTTGTGAAGAAAGCTGAGGGGTTAGATAGCAAAATGGGTAAATTGCTTGGAGGAGAGGGAGATACAGAGTATTGCTGCAGTAAACCTGCCTGGGAGTGGATCAAACTGGAGAAGGAAAATGTTAGAAAAGGGAAATTAAGCTAAACTATATGGACAAAAGTATTAGGTCATCTATGCATTACAGCTGTGGGAACTTTTATGACATCCCATTCTAAATCCATAGACATTAATATGGAGTTGATCCCCTTTTTGGAGCTTTAACAGCCTACACTCTTCTATGAAGGTTTTCTACAAGATTTTGAAATGTGTTTGGGAACTTTTGCCCATTCATTAGAAGAGCATTTGTGAGGTCAGACACTGATGTTGGATGAGAGAGCCTGGGTTGCAATCTCCGTTCTAGTTCACATCCCAGAAGTGTTTCACAGAGTTGAGATCAGGGCTCTGTGCAGGCCAGTCAAGTTCTTCCACATCAAAGACTTCCAACCATGTCTTTATGGGCCTTACTTTGTGCACTGGGGCACAGGCCATAGCATTATCTCTCCTCCACCAAACTTTACAGTTGGCACAATGCAGTCAGGCAGATAACATTCTCCTGGCCTTCTCCAAACCCAGACTCATCCATCATACAGCCTGATAGAGAAGCATGAATCATCACTCTACAGAACATGTTTTCACTGCTTCAGAATGCCTCACACCACTTCATCTGATGTTTGCTGGTGTGTTTGGTGATGTAAAGCTTGCATACAGCCATGAAGCTCCCGGTGCACAGTCTTTGTGCTGATATTAAATATTAGGTTTGGAACTCTGCAGTTATTTAATCAACAGAGTGTTGGTGACTTTAATGCACCGTGCACCTCAGCACTCAGTGACCCCACTCTCTAACTTTAAATGGCCTTCCGCTTCATGGTCGAGTTTTCTGTAGTTCCTCTTTGCACTAATTCCACTCACAGCTGATTATATCACATTAGTGACTGTGATTAGGTTTTCATATATATATATTGCCTAGCAGCCATGGAAATATATTTGGCTTTACAATATAGGATACTGCTTATTTTCTTGTAACCCTGCACGTTAGTTTTTTACTGCTGCCATTTGCTATAGTTTTTTCTTCCTTGTCTAGTGATGTTTTTGAGATTTATTTTCATATTAAATAAAAATCACTCAAAATCATGGCAATTGCTCATCTTCTGGCTGTTTGTGTTTCTTGACCTGTCAGGCCAAAGCTATTTGTCCTCCTTGTTTTAAAGCAGTTGCATTGGTGAATAAAGTTTTATCACAGCCAGGAGAAATTAAATGGACAAAAGTATTTCATATGATTATACAGCACAATAGAATCCCAGTCCTCTTTTGGCTTCATGGGGTATTGTTAATATAAGTTAAAAATTGTGTGATATTGTAACAATTTGCAAAAAATATCACACAGATTCAGTTACAGAAGTTCTTTTTATTTTAACTTGCATACAAAACATTTTAGCCGAAAGACACATTTGCTGTGCCTCAAGGGGAAATTACCAAGACAATAACAAAAAGTTTAGGACATTTTTCAAGTGGGGTTTTAAAAATAAAATAGCCATAACAAGAAAGTGCCATGACATCTGTTAGGTAATATAACACAGTCTTTTTTGTCTTGCTCTTACTGTAGGCAAACAATTGTATTTATAATTATTCTCACCACCCAAAAGGCAATTTTGAAAAAGCCTGAAGTTAAATATATCTTGTTTTAAAGAAGACAAACAAATAAAAAGAATTAAAACCTAGAAATAGTGAACATAAAGTTGTAACATTTGTAATATTGTAAGTAGCATTTGTCTTTATGAATCCTGTGATCACAATTGTAAAAAACAGTAGAAATCGTACTTTGCTAATCGAAAGTCTGATAAAAATATTTGATTTGATTTTCCTTAATTATGTTATAAATTTCCTACAAATAATGAAACAGCTGTTTTTTCTTTTACTATAAATCTATGAGAGAACTGCTTTTTAAGCCAGTATCTATCAGTGTAAGGTTTTTAAGGGGATACAGATGATGAACAATGCAAAAGGAAAGCAAAACACCAAGGTGCGAATTAAATGACAACAAACCATGAAAATGGGCTGTTACATTTGGCATTGTAATTACTCTAAGTCAGTGTCATTTAGAGAGGTTGACACATAGTGTAATTGCAGCTGTCATACAGATGACAGAAGCCCAACACAAACCTGTGGAGTTTAAATTTCAGATCCTCTTCAGTGGAACAAACTCAATTGCAACACTGCTCACTGAACACTGAAGTAACATCAAGTGTACCACTGTTGTCACTCGAAATGGCTTTGGCATTTTGGGGGGGCTCTCTTTTTGTGTGTGTGTGTGTGTGTGTGTGTGTGTGTGTCTTTGAATCATAATGTAGGTGGAGAAGGCCTGTCGCTGCTGTGACAAATCCCTCCTCATGCACCTTGTACTTCCTGCGCAGAATGAGAGAAGCGCACCGCACCGAAACGCTTCCCCACCTAATTGAAATTTTGAGGTATAAGAGGATTTCTGCGCAATGCAAGCTGACAGGCCCCATTCACCAAATATCCTCTTAGATTCCTCTCTCACTCTGTCTCTCCCCAAGAAAGAATTAACTTTTATCTGTCTTCAAGTTTTAGTGCAGCTTACACCCATCTTTATCTAACATTCTGCAGGTGATGTGTCTCAGTTCCTCTCAATCTCCTCTCTTTGTCTCTTATTCTCTGTCATTCAGGCTTGCTGCTGTGCTCTGGCAGTGGCACATGATTTGTCTGTTTTCTTGTCATACTTTGATATACCACATCGTAGAAGGGCAGAATAGGTAGACAGGGAAGGAAGGAATGTAGATAACAAGACTAAGAGGTGGAGAGGAGATGGCCAAAAGAATTTAGAGAAGAGGAGGAGGAGTGGGAGAAGTAAGCCAGAGAATGACCTTGCTTATTAGATGCACTTGAGATTAATGTCATATCATGCAAGTCAAATTATCCCGATGCTTTAAATATGCATGATTTGGATTGCATAACCCTGTTGCAAGCAAAATTTCAGTCACGCTGGGTATCACTTTAAAATAATTTTAATTTCGCAGCTTTCATAAATTGTAAACTGTTGATTAATCTTTACTTAGTCCTTTTTTACCATTCTGCTTATCAGTTGTTTAATATTGTGGCATAGAGGTGATTCAAGCTCTATTCTCCTTTTTATTATTCTCCTCAAATCAGTTGGTTGTAGCAGATGGCTCAAATGCCTTACCTATTTGATGTCTTATAAATAAAATAAAATTGATTTAAATCCTCTTGAAATGAATAGATAGGTGGTGCAGTGGCTAGCACAGCAGGACGATTGTGGGTTTGAACATGAGGATCACCTAAGGCCTTTCTGTGTGGAGCATCTTCTTCCTGTCACTGAGTCGGGTGCTTCCTCCCAGAGTTTAAAAACATGTATGTCAGGTTAATCGGTGATTCTAAACAGGTTGTGAATCTAATATCGATAAAGTGCTGTATGAATGTATGGTTAAATGTGGCTCTAAAATACTTTGAATGATCAATATGATTAGAAAAGCACTATATAAATTCCAGTCCATTCTGTAATTGTTTCTGAACTATAAACATCTCGAAAGTGGTTGTAGCTATTTGTGTGGCTATTAAAAAGTTTAAATGGATCTTTATAAAACTTGTTTTAAAGAGTGCATTAGTAGGCAGGTGAGGTGGTGAAAATTACAAAATTGAGCCTTAGGAATGAGATCAGTATCCTGTTTCCTTTGCCGTTTAGTTTCAATTTAAATCTATTTAATTTTTCTTTTACTGACTGTTTTAGGCAAATAGGACTACTTGGTAAGATTTAGGAAAAATGGTGCTTTGATAAAAGATGCTAAAGCTGTTGCAATGTGACACCACAGGTTCTGTCTAAGCACCCACATGACATGACTAGTTGGGAGACACAAAGGACGCCTACAAAATAAAAATAACATTTGGGTATCGTTATGAAAAAATATAACATGCATATCAAATACTATCAGTATTGATGTCATCAGAATTTACTTGTTGCTGTGACAAAGCCACAAGAGGAGGACCCAAATTCTCAAAAAAGTGAAGCAGAGTTAAGTCCAAAATCCGAATCTCGAGTCCAGGTGAGAGAGGTCACATGAACAAGACAGTCTGTCTGAGATCAAAGGACAGCTGTGGAGCATGTACTAGGGTGGGTGATTAACTGAGTGGGCATAGGGGAGTAATTAGAAGATAGGGAACAGGTGTGGAAGACAACACAGGTGAGCCTGACTGGGGCGGGGCAAAAAGTTAGGGACAGAAAACTACTAGAGGGACAAAATATAACTGACAGCAATGCACAAAGACCAACCATTACAAAATAAAACAGCCATTAATTGAACTCAAACATAACAATCCAAAACCATGACAATTTTCTTGTCTTATTAGCTAATGCACAACATAATACAATTCAAATCCACAATTTGATATTACACAAGATAATAACAAAGTAACGTGATTATAAAATGACGATTAAATTATACACACTATCAGTTATAATTTAATTTATTTTCTTAAGAGTAAAATAATTATCTACTAAAGTTTAATTAACTATAAATTTACACTTTATTAACAACTGTTACTCTAGTTTTACACATATTTGAAAAATGTGCATTTTCTATTACTTTAATGAGGAACAATTTATATTTCTAGTGATTCCTTTAACATTTTTTCTGCTACAATGTCATTATTATTTATTACTTTTTTATAATCAGCACTTGATTAAGGTTAGGGAAGGACCATTACCATAATCTACCCCAACTATCTATTACTGACCTCAGAAAAGTTCATAAATATGCTGCTTCATTTATTAAAAGAAAGGTTGAATAAATGTTACCTTCAAACTTAATCCGGCCAGGCATTGAACCTAAATATTTTATGTAAAAACATAACTTCAAAGAGACAGGGTTAGATTGCATGACACATAGTGTTTATGTTCATTATATTTCACACTACAGTAGTTAATGTGTTTGTTTCTGTTTTGTCTGCATAATCACCCACAGACTCACACATACAGTATACACTCTTATGTGTAACACATTTATTAGAGTATTGCTGTATTTGAACATGCTTGCATGCTCTTTTTTATCAATCCCTTTGTCTTTGTGATTAGATAACCAACCATCCTGAAACAGCACGCTCATTTATTTATTGGGTGAAGTTATTTGACTCCCACTGTGAAGCCTCTGTTATCATGCACAATACACTGCTTTTATGCTATCACATAATGCATGGGCGTGAAACGCTAATGTGCTCCCTTGATAAATCAGTGCTAAATTTAGAAAACCTCTTGCAGAGGCAGTGTAAGGGGTGGAATATACAGTAGTCGGGATGTCTTCATTATGAGAGAGGGGATATGTTTAAAAGTAATGCAAGTAACAGCTTTCAGAAGCAATACATGACCAGGTCAGAAGTAGATGGAATACATTATTTAGCTTATATCACAATTTAAAGTAACTGTGAAACCATGAAGTAATAAGTATCACACACAGTAGCACACCATTTTTTTTTCTTTTTCTGGCAAGCCCCCCAGCAACCCTGTTCTTGTATTAAAGCTAAAGTAGGGTCTCAGCCTAATGTTATATTTGTATGTCAGATATAATTCATTGTGAGGTATTGTACCCCATACAGGGAGACATAGAAATAAAATTGTGTTATGTGTTGTGATTAATGCACTCGCCTCTGGTGGATGTTTGGGGTGAGAATAAGACAGGGACAGAAGAAAATAAAATAAAAGTGACCTTAAGGAACTGACCTGTTTCTTCCGGGTATATACAATATATCTGGTCTCTTTCCTCACAATGCTCTATTAATGGGCATTCTTGTATGTCCACTCTATTACAGCAATTATGAGCGGGGGGAGGCTTTCATTGCAAATTTGGGCTCTTGCTTGTATTCATGAATATTTACATAGTCAAGCAAAGAGAAAAAAACCAAATTATTTTCAAATAAATACAAAAGTGGAGCTCTCTATGGTCACGCCTCAATTTCAATCATCTATATTTAGAAGGGGTTTAATTAAAACATCTTTGTCTATAGTTACCAATTTTAAGAAAGTACATTTAATGCAAGTTTTATCTTTGTTTTGGTTTTTTGTTGCACTTAAATAAATATACATAAAGTATATTTCAATGGCTGTTATAAAATCCTTGTTTTTCTTCTACAGTCATGAGAAAGTAATTAGACTCCAACTCTAGGTAGGGATACAAGCCCATCTCACCATGGAGGGTTGCGTCAGGAAGGGCATCTGGCATAAAACCTCTGCCAAATAACCAATGAGGGTTAATCTGCTGTGGCAACACCTTGGGGAGAATATAAGGGATGAACAGCACATGATATGTTACACAATGTCATTATTCATTTGACAGAATCTAATCCAAAATGCAGAAGCATGTCTGAAAAATTAAATATACCTTTACTGCTTCCAAATAATGAGGAGGGTAAGATGCCCTTGATTAACCGATTATCAGTGTGACCACCTCTGTAAAAGCAGAGGTTTTGGCAGTTTGCCGTTATAGAGTGTTCAGGTGTGTGTTAATGCAATGTCAAGGAGGAAAGAGATTAGCAATCTTAGAGAAGCAACTACAGATACCTATCTATTTGAAAAGGTTTATAAGGCCATTTCTAAACAGTTTGAAGTCAATCATTTTACAGTCAGAAATATTATTCACAAGCAGAAAACTTTCAAGACAGTTATCAGTCTTCTCAGGAGTGGATGTAACTGGAAGATTTACCCCAACATCAGACTGTGCTGAGATAAACTGCAAAGAACACAAGAGCTACATCTCAGAATTTACAGGCCCCTGTTAGTATGTAAAATGTCAAAATTCATGAAAGTAAAATTAGAGAAAGTCTGAACAAGTATGGTTTGTTTGGAGGGGTTACCATGAGATAGTGGTTTGTGCTTTCATCTTACAAGCAAAAGATCCCTGGTTTGATTCCAGGTGGGGACACATGCCCCTCTCACTATGGAGGGTTGTGTCAGGAAGGGCATCCAAATTACCAATGCGAATTAATCTGCTGTGGAATACAAGGGAGCAGCTGAAAGGTACATATGTACCACGAGAAAGCCTCTTTTCTCTAAAACGGACATGGCAGCATGGCTTAGGTTTGCAAAGTTCCATTTGAACAAACTACAAGATTTCTGGGACAATGTCCTTTGGACAGACAAGCCCAGAGTAGAGATGTTTGGTCAAAATGTACAGTGCCACGTTTGGCAATGAGAAAACCACAGCATATCAGCACAAACACCTCATACCAACTGTCAAACATGGTGGTGAAGGTGTGATGATTCGGGCTTATTTTACAGCCACAGAACCTGGGCAACATGACAGTGATCCCAAGCAGATCAGCAAATCTCAAACAGAAGGCTGAAAAAGAAAATAATCAAGGTGTTGCAATGGCCCAGTCAAAGTCCAGACCTCAACCCAATAGAAATTCTGTGGCAGACCTTAAGAAATCTGTGCATGAATAAATACCCACAAACTTCTATGAACTGAATCAACATTATATAGTTTTTGCGGTTATTTTATTTACTTAAGTTGTGTATACACACACACACACACACACACACATATATATATATATATATATATATATATATATATATATATATATATATATATATATATATATA
>VUQH01021225.1:4015-19014 GCA_015106775.1 Etroplus canarensis | reverse complement strand
TAGGGCTTAGTTATGCTGCAATAGGTTTAGACTGCTGGGGGGCCTCTTATGCTGGGCATTTCTACTCTATCCACCTCTTTTCACTCCCCATGCATTTAATAGTTACTGCTGCATGCCATTAAGTGTTGTTTTCTCTCTCCCATAGCGTGTGCCTCTCTCTGCTCTCCTTTCTGTCTTCTCTGTTCCCTCACCCCCAACCTGTCGAGGCAGATGGCTGCCCCTCCCTGAGCCTGGTTCTGCTGGAGGTTTCTTCCTGTTAAAAGGGAGTTTTTCCTTCCCACTGTTGCCAAGTGCTTGCTCATAGGGGATCATCGGATTGTTGGGGTTTTCCTTTTAACACTGTTTTATCTTTACCCTACAGTGTGGAGCGCCTCGAGGCAACTTTTGTTGTGAACTGGCACTATAAAAATAAAATTGAATTGAATTGAATAGGTATTTTTTGTGACATCCACTAAGTTCATAGCATAACGATGTGTTTTATCTACGAGGACAGTCAGTTCTCCAGTGTCACAAATACATATTTGCAAACGTGAACACATGCCTACCCTGTCAGCTATGTAGTAATTATGTAATCAGCATATTCTACATACTAACCCTCAAGTTTAGGAGACTCATTATAATCCAGTCTTAGTTTCTTTGTGCATGACGTTATCCAGGAATCCTTTTTTTATTGTTTAATTAATTTTTGTTACGGTCCCCAACTTAATGGCTTAAAGGAACCGAACATATGAGATGCCACCACGCTGCTGCAGTTTGAGTTTTTTAATAAAGTAATATGATCACTTACAACAATCAAAATATAAACAAGAAGGGAGATGAGAGCCCCGGCACAAATAAACAAAAGAGGGAGAAAACCACAAACCAGCCGCAAGAATGGGTTGCTGGACTCAGGCTTCTCCCCTAAACTAATATAATGAACTAACTTAAGAGAACCAAAACCGAAAACAGGACTGCTGGTAAGTCCCAACTCAGTTAATGATTAATAAACATAACTGCCAAAAGCAACTAAGAAATAATGTTGGTGCTGATGAGGGAGGAGACAGGACAGAGAAAGCCACCCTGTGCATCTTCTTCTTCTTCTTCTTCTTCTTCTTCTTGTAAATTTTATTGCCGGTTGGCAAACATCAAAATAGTGCATTACTGCCACCAACTAGTATCCCATCCACCCGTGTCATCCTTGCGCAGGGCCCGTGACCCTGGCGTCATCAGCCAAGGCCGCGGGGCCCCCTTGCACCACCCTGTGCTGCACCTCCTCTGGCTTTGTATTGGCAGCAAGGCTCAGCAGCTAGTCAGCACTGAGGAGAAATTAGAACAAAGGACAGGTTAATTAACAACCAAACAACAAACAAAATAAAATAAAACAGGTGGATGTGCCCACTCATTGGACACGCATAACAATTTTCATTCATTTTTTTCACCAGTAGTATATTGGCAGAAATGTTTTATTCATTGTAATGCACAAATTGAACATATGAGATGGGAGATGCTAGCTCCATGTTTTGACAACTAATGAAGCACAACCAATCCTTGCACATGTTGGGATTTTAAAAACTAGCATTCTTGGTCAGAACTGCAATGTAAGACTTTATATACAGGAATCTCCAAAAATATTTTACTGTATTTTACTGCACTCCACAACTTTTGACTATAGTGATCCTAACTGAAATGTATTTTATTTTCTTTGCTTTTTCTAATGTGTATTTACAGAAAAATACATGAGCAGATAAGTGTCAGCATCAATACAAGAACTAAATAACCAAGCCACTTAATGTATGTAGAGTTCTAAATCTATTGTTGTCTTACTCGATATCTACTTTATTTTCCAGGTCTGGACCACTACAGGCCTGAGGTCTGTGAACACAGCAAACGTCTTCTTCTTCACCTCCTCATTGCTCTCTCCTGCAACAACAACTTCCAGGTCAGATTTCTATTTTAGAATGTGTTTATATGCCAGTTGAATCTGAAGTTTGCGTTGCATAAAGTAGTTAGGCAAATATTAATTTGTTCACCCACTGACATGGCTTCTGCCTATGTTTTCAGGTAATAGCCTCAGTTCTGATGCTGACAAGAGAGATCAGTGACAACAAAACCCTAACCATTAAGTCCAGCTATCATACAGAGTACCAACAGTCACGTAAGTAGAAAACTTTCAGCATGCATACAAGCATTTATTAATCCTGTGACATTTACCATCCTGGTCCATTAGTCATTCATTAACAATAAATGACTGATGGTCCAGTTTTCATTGGAGAACCAACAAAGCAGATGCTTAAAGAGTGTAATACACAAGAATATGATAGCAGGTTTAAGGAATTACGTTACTTGTGCACTTCTCTATAGTATATGTCATCATGTTCCTATAGATGCACCTGACTTTCTGCGGGAGTGGCAGGCATCTCCCGTGGTGGATTCTGGCCTCAGCTCCACCTCCAACTCATCCTCTGCTAGTCTTGGTGGTGGCAGTACAGCTGGGAGTGTTGGAAATCTGCCACTTGTAACACCCGATGACCTGGAGGATCTTGAAGATGCACCCAGTGAGACAGATGAAAAGACAAACAAACTCATTGAGTTCCTTTCTACCAGGTAAACATAACTCCAGCGATGTTTTCTTCTAGACATGCCACTGTTGCAGTTTCACTTACAAGGTGCGTGTATGTGGAATGTGTGTAAACATCACTGTAGTGCACCATGTGTGAGCTGTGCACACATTTAAGTGCTTGTGTAACTTGTATGTGGTGCTACTGGTGGTGGGTATACAGTGCCTGGAGTACTGTGTTGTCGTTGCTCAGAACATTTGGGCCACTGTGGGTGCATGAAGACATATCACCAAAGAACCCCAACTCCAAGAGCACGGAGCAGCTCTCCAACTTCCTGCGTCACGTCGTCTCTGTCTTCAAAGAGTCCAAGTCAGGTAAGAAACCACTCAGATTATTTCCAAGTGTCTTTCACTGAATAACAGTAATGTCAAACCTGACTCATTGCCATATTAATCAGTGTCTGTCATTCATTAAAATCATCTCCACAAATGGAATAATAATTGGTGCATTTAACATCTGCATTAGTGTTGGTATGTGTAGCCTGTTTATCTGTTTTCACAGATTTCCACCTGGAGCAACAGCTTAGCGATGTGGCCTTACAGACGGCTCTGTGCAGCTCCTCACGTCACTATGCCGGACGGTCTTTCCAGATATTTAGAGCCCTCAAACAGCCAATCAATAACCACGCCGTTTCTGACCTGGTATCACGCCTCGTTGAAGTGGTGGGAGAACATGGAGACGAGGTGCAGGTGAGGGAATATTAGAAATTTAGTACTTCAAAACTCTTTTTATTTAGCAAAGGAATCATATTATTGCTTGTACCTATGCAATCTATCAACACATCTCCATTGCAGGGCTATGTGATGGAAGTGTTGTTAACTCTGGAGTCAGTAGTGGTGAATCTAGCAGAGTGTCTGAAAAACAGTGACCTTATGGCAGCTCTTACCAGGTAGGTCTGCTCTTTAGGGAATTTTGAATCTCTGGAAGTAATCTAATCAAATAATATAGTGATTTTTAAGATGAAGTGTGTGAGGATTTACTAGCTTTCATGTTGATGAATTTATTTACATTTAGGTGGTTTGATAGAAAGGCAACATATTCAATACATTTAAACCTATTTGTTTTCATTGTGTTTAATTCATAGGACTTCCTCACCTGACTTTGTGACAAGTGACAAATTGATGAACAGAAAGAGCACAGGTCAGCTCAACTTCCCCGGCCCAGGATTTGTTGGTTTGTCGTCCCAACGCCACCAGCGCTCCTATTCTGTCCCCAAGAAATTTGGCGAGTGTGGAAACCAATTGAGTGATCCCCCTCGTAGTGCAACTCTGGATCGTATACAGGCAAGAAAGGAAAATTGTTATTCAGTCTGACGCTTAATGCTGAATCATTAAAGGTAATTCAACACTTGTTTTCAATCTACAGGCCTGCAACAGTCATGGTCTTTCACGAGCAGGAAGAAGCTCGGGGTCCTGTACATCATCAACCAATCGTATTGATCCCAGTGTTCTATCGGATCCTGCACATGTTTCTCATCCTTCATCAATACTGGCCACAGTCTTCTGGGTGGCGGTGTCACTTATGGAGTCAGACTTTGAGTTTGAATATCAGATGTCACTTCGCCTTGTTCACAAGCTGCTGTCAAAGGTAGATCAAATCAAACTTATTACTGTTACGTAATCGTAGAAAAAAATATTGCAAAGGTAAAACTAAGCAGAAAAATGTAAACATTTCCAACGAGATACCAAAAAGACCGAGTCTCACACTGCTGCTGTTTTAAAATGAAAGCTTCCTAACCTATAAGTACAATGACTCCATAGAACTAGCAACTGGCTAATGATTCATTGATTGGGTTAGCATCTAATCCCTTTGAAAGGAAATACAAAATAGATATTCACTACAAATTCTAGGTGGAGGACAATTACATAACCAGCTTCCAGCTTCAATTAAGCCAACACCTGTTTTTTCCCAGGTGCCCTTAGACAGGGCTGAGAACCGTGAACGCCTGGAGAAGCTGCAGGCTCAGCTGAGGTGGAGTGGGTTCTCTGGGATTCAACAGCTTTTGTTGAAGGGATTTACCTCCCAGGCCACATCTGACCTGACCCTACAGCTCTTCTGCCAACTCACTCCAGTCTCCCGAGTGCCTGTTGTTGACAGCTCACAGTCTATAGGTAGGTACTGAGGAGCACTGTAATTTTTATAGATTGTATGACAAAGTGTATATTTTTATTTATACTGGTTGGAGCTGAATTTCCATGTATTCCCTATATAGGTTTTCCTCTGAATGTGCTGTGTCTGCTTCCTCACCTGGTGCAACACTTCGGCCACCCAACACAGTTTTGTAAGGAAAGTGCTGAGAGGATTGCACAGGTACTACAATATATAACGTTTTCACTCAGGTTTAGTCTAGACTTTAGTGCGCTTTTGCTTTACTTCCTTTTGCTTTTTTTAGGTTTGTTAGTCAAACAGCAAAGATGCACATTTGGGAAAAGATAAAAAGCCAAAGTGGGTTAGAAAAAACTCACATTTCAAACACAGAAGAATGACAACTAAAATCATCAAATCCACTAGTTCTCTTACACAGTATCTGTCTGTTGTTCTTTCTCAGGTGTGTTTAGAGGAAAAGAACACAAAGCTGTCACATCTGGCACATGTGATGACACTATATAAGACACGTTCCTACACACGGGACCCTTTCTCCTGGGTCAGTGTGGTTTGCCGCTACCTCCATGAGGCTTTCTCTGACATTACACTCAGTATGGTCACCTATATGGCTGAGGTAAGAGTAAATATGTATTTCATACTTTTCTGTATTCTTAGGTTTACATAGTTATATTTCTCCCAGTTTCACTATGATGATGTACAGTGCAACTATTATGCTGACCTCATCACATTTTAGGATTGCAAATTTATTGTTTCTATTGACCTAGGAGCAAGAACATTTAGTAAATGGTTCATTCATCCAGTTGGATGCAGAATGGGTTCATGTTGATAATTTTTTGGAAGGCTGTCCATTTCTGTCCTATTCAGCCAGTTGTTAAAGGACAATCCAGTCATTTACAGTCTAGTTTTATGCTGGTTATAAACCCATGACATCACCCCTAAGTAAGATCAATTTTGTGGTTGCAGGCTTTGTTACTTACTAAGTGTCTCTCTCCTTTCCCAGCTGCTGGATAAGGGCCTTCCCAGTATGCAGCAGTCTCTCCTCCAAATCATCTACTGTCTGCTCAGCCACATGGACCTGACTGCTGTGCAGGTTAAACAGTTCAACGCTGATGTCATGAAGACCATTGAGAAGTTTGTCCAGGTAAGTGCCCCACAGTACTTGGTCCATTGCCCTTCTGTAAGTTATTGTGTGATATAAAGTATGCACTGTTCTTTCTCTTACGATATCTTTTTTTTTAAATACTGTTTGACATGTGACTTTATAGACCATACACTGGAAGGATGCTTTAAACATCTTGAAGCTAGTAGTATCGCGCTCCGCCAGCCTCGTTCATCCAGTGTATGGCCACACACAGGGAGATCTTTCCAACCTAGAGGTCAGCAGAGTGTGGGACGGCTCAGCTAAGGCTCTCCCTGGGAAAACGCTGGACTTCACCTTTGACATCTCTGAGGTCAGTAGGAAACTTTTTTTTACTTTTACTAAGAGAATGTTGTGAATGATTGTGATATTTAAACCAACAAAAAAATTGCATGTGTGTCTGCCTCTGTGTTTTCTTCATAGACACCAGTGATTGGGCGCCGGTTTGATGAACTCCAGGGATCAGGGGGTAGAGAGGGGAAGACCAGGGCCATGGCTGTAACCCGCAGTACTTCCTCCACTTCCTCTGGATCCAATTCCAACACCATTTTGGTGCCTGTCAGCTGGAGGCGACCTCAATTATCTCAGGTAGCATTAGTCTAACATTAACGTTTCACAGTATCTGTCATGCGATTGACTTTCTTAGTGTATGCATCTTTGTCATGCTATCGCTAGCACTGCTTGGTTTTCTAACACTTGTAAAATAAAATTATTAAATTGCAATTTGATGATCAAGTCGTATTTTGTTGCTAGGTAAAAAACAAGAAAAAACTATTGTAAAATTTTTATATCCAGTGTTAAAACATAATGCCATGATCACTGAGCGTCATCGAAGCACTGGGCATCTGAAGCAGATAATAGTGTCCATCACCTCATAGATGAGTACTTCATTTCTTGTCATCTTTCTCCTACATGCAGAAAAGAACCAAAGAGAAGCTAGTGAGTGTCTTGTCTCTTTGTGGACAAGAAGTTGGACTTACCAAGAACCCATCAGTAAGTTACCTGCAATATTGTACCAGTTCCTTATGTTTACAGTCAACAAAAATCTACAGAAAGCAGAATTCTCTTTTGTTTTAGGCACTTCTTTTTAAAATTCAAGCATATTATTTTTTTTGAGAAAACTGCCTCTAAAATTTTCTAAGAGCATTTTTGTTATTGTGCTAACATCAGTAATTGTCTGTGAGAAGTCTAAAAACTTGTATTTGTTTCTTTTTACCAGGTGATCTTCTCATCCTGTGGCGACTTGGACATGATGGAGGTGCGGGAAAGTGGCGTGTCTTCTGAGGAGGGTGGTACCCGAGAGGACACACTAGATGACACGGCGAGTGAGCAGCAGTTCAGAGTTTTCCGAGACTTTGACTTCCTGGATGTGGAGCTGGAGGATGGAGAAGTGAGATTCATATAATACTGCAGTTCACCCGTGGTCATTTGATTCTTACTGTATATATTACTCTTTTCCTCCTTTTACCTTTATTGTGTGTTTTAACTTATCCGCCTGTCCTTCTTTAACATCAATATATTTGAAAAGTATTTCTCTGTCCCCCTCGTCTGTCTCTGTCTAACTCTGTGTCTCTCTTTCTTCCCCTCGCTGCCTAGGAGCTTCAGGTAAGGTCTCTTATACTGAGTACTTAACATTAGCTTCTATCAGCTTTGTGGTGTTGCTGGCTCCTTTGTTTCCCACTGAGAAGAACATTTTTTTAAAAACATTGTGCTTCATTTTGTTCTCACAGCTTGGTTGCAGAACTGCATTTCTTACAATATTTGTCAGAGATAAATGAGATAAAAATAATAGTATAGACTGCAAAAAGCCTTTTCAGCGTATTTCCATGCCATGAATAACAGTTCATTTTGCATCTTGCGCTTGTAACTAAAGCAATTATTCTTTTTTTGAAAAATGAAAATGTCCCTTACACTGCAGTCTAATTCACTGCTACCATTCATTCCGTCCATGTTTTCCATTGTGTATGTGTGTGTGTTTTTATCAAGGGCGAGACCGTTGATAACTTCAATTGGGGTGTGCGTCGGCGATCTCTGGACAGCACAGAGCTGGGCGACCTGTTGGAGGAGAGCCAGCACTCAGGCAGCACCCCCAGTTTGGGTCATGAAGATCCTCACGATTCAGATGAGTCCTCAGAGGAAGAGGAGTCTTCAACTAGCCAGAGCCTCTCACATTCTCAGCTTGTGCGTAACTTTTGTTGTATAAATACATTAAAATCCTCTAAAGCCTAAATAGCTTTTTATTTTACTGCAGTGTTCCAATTTAAGTATCTCAGTGAGTCAAATTTCTTGGTTTGTTCTCTTGTTTCAGACTAACCCTTCTCCATCAGAGGAAACCAATCACACTGATTCTCTGTCTACTTCTTATGACACATCTGCCGATCCCCAATCCCTCAATGCCATCACCCCGGGCCAGGGAGTGCTCCATGACGATCACATTGGTCTAAATGTGAGAAATATAGACATGAACATACGTATGTATTTTTTAGACAAATTTGTGATCATCAGGAAGTGCAATATCTTTGTTTTCTCAGGTGAGGGTCTGTGGTGAGGATGAGGATACTGAACTGTCTCTGAGTGCCAACGAGCTCCCTCCTGGCTCAGACTGTGGTGAAAGCTTCACTCTGGATTTGCCAGGGCAACCGCAAAATCAACTTCCAAATCTGGACCGCAGTCTCAACCAGGACTACTGCCAACCTCCACTGGACTTTTTAGACCCAAACTGTCTTCCCAGGTAAATGTGACAGACAGGAATAATAAAACAGAAACATCCCTATGTTATCTCAGTGAAACCTTTTACTGGCTTTTGACAAAAGTTAAACTCCACTCAAATCAGTTTTTTAATCTCCCAAAGCCATAATGTTTGTGTACACAAAAAAGTTGATTTTTCTTTAATAATGTAATACACAACAACTGCCTTTACTGTATGTGCTACACTGACCATGCTTACATGCATAGCCATCCCTGAAAGGCGCATTCTGAGGCAGGAAGAAACTTGTGACTTCAAATATTTTTTGCATTTATTTACCTGATTTTCCAGATAATTTTGAGATAATATTTAATCCTGTGAGATTATTTTTTCAAATATTTACTGAACCAGATGGAAATGGCACAGACTCATTTGCATTATCCAGCTCATGTACAACCATGATTTAGTTAAGCACTGCATTTTCATGTAAAACCTTTTATAGGGACATTATCAAAACCTCTTCCTTGCACCCTCATTTTTCTCATTTCTGTTGTTACAGTTTACGTGATGATGTAGATGATCTGGAAGATCTTGGGTTTCCTCCTCCCCCCTCTCCATTTTTCTCTGCCATCTTGGCAGCATTCCAACCTACAGTGTGTGACGATGCTGAGGAGGCATGGCGCTGCCACATCAACCAGCTTGTAACAGACTTAGATGGATCTTGTGCTGTCTACACATTTCAAGTCTTCTCATCACTCTTTAAGGTAAATCACACAAAAGAATAGCGTTTTTACAATTCATTACACTGAATTTCTTGATTTTTGTCCCTGTTTTTCTTTTCAAGATAGGATTTACATGCATTACAGTAAAATTATTCCTCTAAATGTCTGTCACTTTCCAGAACATCCAGGGAAAATTCTGCACCCTAACAACTGATGTTGCCACGTATCTTGGTGAGGGATTAAGAGGCATTGGATCAAAGTTTCTTAGGTCCTCACAGATGCTCACCACATGCTCAGATTGTCCTACAATCTACATTGATGCTGACACGGTGAGTGCAGTTGGCAGACTTTGTGTTGATTAGTTGGTTGGTAGTTGGATCAGTCAGTGGTAACCTGCAAAAAGTGTGCTGAACCCATTTTTTGCCACTCACATTTGACCTTTTTTTTCTTCTTGATGGTCTTTATAGATCATGTCCTATGGACTCCTTGAAAAGATGAAGTTCAGTGCGCTGGAGCTCCAAGAGTACCTGGACACCTATAACACCAGAGAGGAGGCTGCTGTATCGGTAACTCCATCTCTGCATTTATTGATCTCTTCCTTCAGTGTGTGCCAAATAAAATATTTACCTTCTCTTCTTCTTTCCACCTTCCTCTGCAACTCTTAAATTTTTTTCCTTCAGTGGCTGAGAAACTGTAAGGACACATTTCCCAGGTGTCCTGGTGACAGTGTGGTTACCTGCCAACCTGGAGACTCGGAGGAGAAGGTACAGACACCTTATTCATTATGTACTGTAACGTAAAAAGTTCCAATTTTTACTGGCAAGCCGATTCAGTCTAGATTACTTTATCTATGCTTCATATTTATGTCACGCTTTGCTTCACTGTGAATTTGTCACACTGAAATGTTTGCTTTCCTTGCATGTTTGAGTGTGTCTTATCTGTTTTATCCTCTCAATTTTTTCTTCTAGCTACTAAGAATTCAGCTGCTGTTTTTACACTGTTGACTAATTCCTGGTAGCCTGATTATACATAGTCAGGATTTTTACCTTGCTGTGCATGTGTTTGATTGATGCTTTGTCTTCCTCTCACCTCACTCTTGATGCCCTAACATGCTCTCTCGCTGTCTAGCAAATGGAGTCTCTTGCAGTAAGTTCTCTTACAAGTTTCTTCACTTCACTCTAGATTCCTCTTAAACTGCCTAATTAACTTTGCCCAAACTGTCAGCTAGTTATGAAATCATGTGTTTGCATTCCTTGTGCTGTGAACTTATTGGATTTGTGTTATTGTTTGTCATCTCCACTTCTGAGAAATCTGACCTTGTTTTCTTCATTAATGTCTTTTAGCAACTGGAGCTTTGTCAGAGGCTCTACAAGCTGCACTTCCAGCTCCTCCTACTGTTCCAGTCCTACTGCTCACTCATTGGTCAAGTTCATGCAATCAGCTCTGTGCCCGAGGTGAGCCAAATCACACTTTATAAAGTATAACTTACAGTCCATCAGAGTGACATGCTGGCTCCCTTATGCCTTCGTGAGGGCATTCCATGTGCAAGTAATCTTTGGTCACAATCAGATAGATTAAATACCAGCAACCTTGAATATTTTTCTTACTGTTGTTGTTCCAACCTTATCAGTTAAGCATTAAATGTCCATCAGATTTTAAGGTTTTTTAGGTCAATGTGATTGAGTGAAATATCCTTGTGAAATTATCTTCCCTTGCGTCATCCAGCTGTGACACCAGTTTCCATCTCTGAAGTATAAGAAAAAATTGATACATGACTTCATGGCCAAGAAAGTGCAACTGCTGAATAAAAACCCCTCTGTACTGCTAGTGCCCAATGTTAATCTTGAGTATTGAATCTGTTCATCCCTTCTATGATGACATAAAGCTCACATACACATTCAGCCACCACCTGTTGTCCGTCCACCTCTTAGTTGCTGAACATGTCTCAAGAGCTCACTACTCTGAAGACCAGCCTGCAGGCAGCAGAGGCAGCCGTAGCCAGCGACTTGGAACACAAAAACTTGGCCCACGCTCACTCACATGCCGCCCAGATGGCAGCCATGGTTGTTCCCAACTTCCCCACCTCAGA
The DNA here is from genome assembly GCA_015106775.1 of Etroplus canarensis. Classification (NCBI taxonomy): domain Eukaryota; kingdom Metazoa; phylum Chordata; class Actinopteri; order Cichliformes; family Cichlidae; genus Etroplus; species Etroplus canarensis. Next base: position 7,676 of record VUQH01021225.1, on the reverse strand, counting down.
GGCAGCTGTGCAGGCCATACTAGAGTGCCTTAAGAACCATGAGTTCACTAAAGCTGTGCGCTACATCCAGGAATGCAGGTGAGTAACACGCTGCAAATCGCTACAGCTGCTCAAGGACAGCTACATCAAGTAATGAATCCTGATATTTAGTATATTCAATGAAGATATTTGTGTGTGCCACTTTAATTTAAATTTTTAATTTTTAAAATATAAATAAATTTGGGAAAAAGTCTGAAACATCAGACACACTAGATGTGAAAATTGTACAACTGGCACACTGCTGAAGTGATTCCATTAAGAGCCAGGAGTCTACAGTGAAATCCAATCCATGTTTTTAATAGCATAAGAAACTGTTGGCTAAATTATGTGTTTTTACTCCCTGTTAAAATGCAGTTATAGCTGCAACACTGAATGGTTCAAGTGGAAATTATTTTAAACACATCACTGGAGCAAATTAAAAAGCCAGCTCATTTTGTCATCCATTTAAAAGATAGCAAATGACAGAAATTGGCAACATATAATAATTAAAATAAAATATTCATTATCCCTCCTTCTTTTTCTATCTTTTTCAGGAGGCAGTGGCCCAATGGAGTATTTGGAGGCAGCTCAGAGAGTGAGGTCCAGACACTGCTCAACATCTACTTTCGTCACCAAACGCTGGGCCAGACAGGAACAATCGCCCTGGTTGGTTCCCGACAGGACCTCAGTCTGATCTGCTCCAAGCTGCTGGAGCTCAGCGGAGAGATCCGAGATATGATCCGCCACGCCCAGGGTTACCGGGTCGTCACAACTTACCTCCCCGACTCCAGTGCCTCCGGGACCAGCCTCTGACAGGAACTCAGGAGCCCCCCATCCCCTCCTTCTCCACCTTTACTTCCTCCATCATTACAGCCACTGACCTTCCCAAAACCGCCTCCACATCCCTCTCAGCCTGCTGTCACAGAGGGGGCACAACACCCACACACCTGGCCTCTGCCACCTCCTATGTGTCTGCTGCCCCGGCTTTACAGCGCCAGACAGATATCCGCTTACCACCCTGCCCAACACTAGAATATGACCTATGTTTAGACCATGATCTGAACCTTTCAGTCCTCTCCTCATCCACTGCAAACTCTGATACCTCTTTGCTTGATTTTCCCAAACCCCCAGACCTGTTCTCATCACATAGCTGCTCAAATGTACCAGGCCAACCACATTTTACACTACCACTCACACAAGAGCCAAAGAGAAGTTATTTTGATGAGAACACTAGCCTTTATTATCCTACAGGAAGACATGCGTCACACAGTTCACCACCATCACATTTACACTGCAGCAAACACCTGATGTCATCTCTTACATCCAGCTCTCTACCCACTGTAGCCTCAGCACCCACCTTGCTCACACACTCTTACACAAATGCATTACCCATTACTTCCCGTGGGTCTCATCTTCCCCATTTTCCCCGCTCTCCATACAAACACTCAGGTCCATCTTCACTTATGCACCCAGGCCATGACACAGTTTTAACCCGTGGCCCCACTCCGACTTCATCTCTTCTTCCTCCCCCACCACCCCCTCCCTGTCCCACTGGCCCAGGAGAGGCTGCAGCTTGGGGTTGTTGTTGCTCACTCAGTGGTGCTGCTATGCCTTTAACTCGCTACCTGGGCAAGGTGGGGCATGCTGCCCTGCCCCTATTAAAAGTAGGGAGGCTCCTGAATACCGAACCATCAGATGTCCAAACCTGAGACTTTAAAGTTACTACATCCGAGGACCTAAAGAACCATCAGATATTTGTATCTGAAAAGGAGACAGTGACATCCCAGAAATACCTGGAGATTTGAAACTTTAAGGACAGGGATTAATATCCCATGTATAATGGGATTTATCTCTGGATACAACAGATTGCTGCCTGCTGATAAGGATGACCTGATGTGATTATATACAAGCACTAGCTTCGCTTCAAAGCTAGATGTTGTGAAATTAATGTGCTCCTTGTTTAAGTCGTGCTTGATGGTCATAATTCAGCATCTAATCTGTATTGCACCTGAGGACCTGTGAAGGCTTTTAGCTTGGATTTTTAACTTGCTTTCCAGAGGAACTCGAGACATGCTTGAACATGTTAACTCTTGCTGCCTCCTTCAGGAAGGATGTAGTTTGTTGGCAGTATCATAAGAGACGGTGAGGAAATGACCTGTGACACCAAGTAGCATTACTGGAACAGTTTCCTCTGTTGCACTAAATGGTTTTTTGTTATGTTTTTTTTTAATATTATAGAAAGGAGATCATGTTATGTTTTGTTACTGTGAGAGAAAAAAGGCTGTCACTTTCATTAAGAAGGAAATGCCAAATTCTGGAGTATTTTTTCTCTCCTATTGTTGCTAATGTTCTGAGACCTCCTCTGGAGGAAACTGTGCAATGCATGACCCAGTTGAATGCTTTCTACTGTACACTACTTGCCCTTTTGCCTCCCACAGAAGTCTGACCCTAGACTGACTGAAAGACTTGCTGACAGAGCAGATGCAGAATATTCAAGTGTAATTCTTTATGCTGCTTATGCCCTGTTTATATTCTGTATCAGTGAATCAGCTTGTCCAACTACTGTTATAACTGGTAGACTAATCATGACATTATCTGTACGTGGTCTACGCTCCTCTGTGGCTAGTTGTAGCATCATTAGTGAGTGCACACTATAATTCTCACTGTCCTACACTGTTAACATTGACTTGGTGTTCACATGCAGAGAAGCTGGTGCATGTACACAAATATTTGACCGTCTGTATACTGTTAATTGTTAATGTCACACAACCATATTAGGATATGTTTGTGTGTGGTTTGTAGTTACCTTACACGTAAGGGAAATGCTGACATTAAGCACTCATTGTAGATGTGCAAAGCAAAATCCATGCTACTACTGAATTTGAACGTCAGCCATTTTTGTGATTTTCCCTTGGTTCAGTTTTAGCAGTTGCTTGGTCTTTGCTGTACAAATGTCTATTCCTATTTATATCTGATCAGCTATGAATCACTTATTTGACTTAGATTTTATAATGTTCTCTTAAATCAAACTGCCATGCATGCATCTGTGTACTGTAGGGTTCAAATGTTTAACTCATTTTGTTTGAAAGATACATTTGTATGAGGTACAAGAGGGAGCCACAGGCTCATGCGGGTATGTTTTTCCCCCGTGTGTGAGAATGTGTTTGCATGCCCAACAAGAAGTTGCACATTTTTAAAGCTTTTTAGATGAAGAGTTTTTCCACCTTGTAAATACTTTCACAGCCTTTGTGAAGTTGTTTTGAGTTGAAGCTCTGTAAAAGTTGTCAAAGTAAAGATAACTTATGTTGTGATTTTGTGCCTTACAAATTACTGAAGAGGTAATTGCATTCAAGCATTACACAAACCATAAATGCTGTACCTACTACATGAGTTATGACATTTTATATACACAAATATTGGCCAATTATCAGTCTGACTCTAGTGCAAATCCACTACAACCTTCAGGAATCTCAACTTTTGAGGTGCAATGTTTATTTCATAAACTTTATTTCTTCATACAAAAATAGTTTTCATGTTAGATACCAGGATTATTCAGGGGGAAACAGCATTTTTTTTTTTTTTTTTTTAAAGTTGCCTCAACCAAGGCAGAGATTTAGATTATTGCTGGTGGAAGAATGAGTGA
>VUQH01021214.1:1927-14090 GCA_015106775.1 Etroplus canarensis | reverse complement strand
TTACCTGTCTGCTCTGGCAATAAATAAATAAATAAAGGAGCTCCTTTTGGCAAATTAAATGTGTTTGGCACAATAAAGCATTCAGATGATGATTCTGCTTGCTAATGCTGCCAGACAGGACAGGTCTTTAAGAAAAAAAAAAACCCTATGAAAAATATGTTTACAGCCTGATATAAAAATCTGTTCTGGTCTTTATAGCTAATTAAACCTTTCATACTAGCTGGGTGGAAATTTTTATAACTCGTCTTTTTAAACTTTATCAAGGCTTGAAGTTAGAGATATGGCATTTGGCAGGCATAGATGGACGCTGCCTGCTATGACTCACCCCTGCAACCTTGACAAAAATCTGAACCATGTTCACGTTTTTTGGAGCAATCTAAATGCCAAATAGAGTGGGTTGCAAGCAATTGTACTAACAGCCTGTCCAAGAAGTTTGTGCTCCAGTTTTGATAAGTCAAGTTTTAGAATTTTATTTGGATGTTATTTATCATTTATCATTTATTTATCATTTAACAGGTAACTGTGTCTGTAAGACACATCTGTACAGTTTAAAGATGCTGTTTGCTAGCGTCGGCAGGTAACTCAGCACTCCATTGTTTTGTTCAAATTTTGTCACTTCTGGTTCCAAAAACCCATCATGGTGCAGGCCAAAATGCGAAAGTACAAGCTTCAAACCTGGGCTTCACATACCAATGGGTGATCCAGCATTAGCTGGGTCCATCTTTTGTATAGAGTCTATAATTGATAAATAGCATGAAGCTCTTGCTTGCAACAGATGACAGGATGTAAACATTAATCTCCCCCCTGTTGTAGCTTAGAGAGAAAACAGTTCTGCTCATGATAAAATTTGTAGATTTTTTCATTAAATGGGTCATGAGTTTTGAAAAGAGACATTGCTGCTGAGCCAGACACCATCTAGTTCCATTATATTATTATAAGAGAAAGTAGAGCTCCAAAACTGGGCAAACAATCTAGATGGATAAACAGAACTACAGACCAGAGGAAAAACACATTTATTTGAACCACATCCCTTAAAAAGTGAAAGTTTAACCTTTCAAAGATGAAATAACATATATTCCCCTTGTAAATTAAAAGTTGACCTTATAAATGACTGAACACAACCTTCACCAGTTCAGCGCAGTTTGGTTTTGCTGCTACTGCCTTACTTGGTCTGGTATGATCAGTGCCTTATAAGGAATAATGCTAGCAAATGTTGCATAAACACAGCTTTTTAACAGACATCATTGAGTCACTTTGGTGATTTATTGAGATAAGACAATACTCCAAAAAGAGCAGACTATGAAGCTTTACTGCTGCTGTCAGATCAATGTTTTTACCAGTTAACTGTCCAGAATTACACATTATTTTGTATAGCCTTAGTTGCATATGCTGGCATACATTTATTTTTATACCTTTAATGCTTAAATTTCAAATATATCTCATCTCAGTCTCAGTCATGTTTCTTATCTATGTATGTACACAGTGGCATAGATATTAAAGGATGTCGAAGATTGTTATGCAGTTGTGTGAAACAAAACAAAAAATCATTTGAGAATGAAACTGCTCAAAGGATTTGCAGATCATGGGCCTGATAGCTGTGTTGACATTGCATTCATTTGTCTTGTCATCATTCTGAGGATGATCTCCGAGTATCTTAAATTACTCTGTGGGCATGTTGATGATTATTAGATGAAGCCAGTACAGAGGATTTAAGCCACAAGTCCAGATGGTTGGATTGTTTGTGAAAGTGAACCAAATAATTCATTATTCTTGAATGATTCCTCAGATCTACAATTACTTAAAACCATATTAGTCAGACAGAAAAGACAGGGGAGGCAGAGGTCAGAGGCACCATGGAGCCCGTCTCAAAGTCAAAGTCAATTAGAGTGTGCGTGATAGTGCTGACGCTGCTTTTGGAGGAGCCTGTTCCAATCTGGCGCTCCTGAAGGCTCCGAAGATAACTCTGCAAGGCAAACAGGAGGAAGATGCACAGTTATTAAACTGACCATCTACCATGCCGACAAATTATAAACGACAAGACTCCGGGAAAGCTCTGGTGCTGCATAATAAGCTTCTAGCATCAGTCCAGATCTTTGTACTAAGTGTGCTAATATGTTTCAAAACATAGGTAAGTATTAGGGAACAAGAAGTTTAGGGAATAAGAGGGGAATATTCTGAGCAACACTACATATTTACACATACAACAAAAACAGTGTATGTAATAGACATACTGTTTTTTTTCTTTAAAGGATAAACCTCTGTATTTAATATTTGTGCTTTCACTTTGGTTGTCTGGAGTTAAGCAAAAGGTCTCCAAAGCCTGGCTAATCATGTTGGGTTTATGACATCTTAAAATGGTTACTTTCATGCTACCATATCATTTTTGGACCCCATAGGCTATTTACCAACCATTAAGAAACAGAGAACATATATCATTTGACATAGATATATAAAATCTGATTGAAAAGCACATGGATCATTTGAATATCAGCCACTGACCGGTGCCAGGACGTCCCCAGTGTAGCGTTTGAGGGGTGGAGGCCTCCGTTGGCGATGAGGCTGTGGTCTTCTCCTTGGCTCCTTATATGTGTTCTTTTTAGCAAATTTCTTCTGTTTTTTATGCGCAGCTGGAAGCATCCAAAAGGGGTGAAAAAATAAAGTAAAAGATGAATATAAAGCATTAAAGAGGGATTAGTTTTGAAAACAGTCTTATCTTGACTGCATTAGAAGTGCACATAGAAGTAAACTCACCTCCAGTGTGTGATAGTCCTTTCGCAGTAAACCACCACTGCACCAGCACACCACTGACACTCAAGACAGGACAGATTCCAGTGATTGCCCAGTTAAACCAGCAGAGTGGTCGTGGTGCACCTTGAAAAAGTATATCATTCACCTGATCTGGCAACATAAATGTCCCCACCGCATAGTCCACACACAGCATCACTGTGGTTGCTCCAAACACAGCTGTGTAGATGATGTTAAATAGTTTCTTCCACTGGAGTGTAATGACAGCACCAGCGATGCTGGCAGCCACTATGACACAGAGAGGCACCCACACTGGTGTAAGGCTGCGAAACTGTCCGATAACCACAAGGCTGGAGAGGGAGAGAAGGCTTCCCAGTTGCAGGCCACTGATAAGGAGTCCCGTAGTGGACATCAACATGGTCATCAGCCCACAAAGCACAGCTACGCCCAGGCCAATGCCCGCCTTGGTCTCCATTCCCAGCTCAGTGTTCAATACGGGCTCCTTGTTGTACAACAGGAGCACGGCTGCAGAACCAAACATGAAGCCTGAGAAGAACATGACCATCCTGAAGCAGCGGTATCCTGGGGAGTGCAATAAAATAAACTTTAATGTTTATTGCTAAGCATGCCATACATATCACCAGAGGCAGCAAACGTACACCCATTCTTTACTCAAGCAGAAGTACAGATACTTGTGCTAAAAAGAAGCACTGATTTAAGTTCTGAATGCAAGTAAAAGTAAAAAAGTATAGGCTCTGAAATGTACTCATAAAAAAAGGCACTTTGAAGGACAGTTCTACCAGCTTTTGTTGTGCAAAGCTAACTAAACCTCATATCATTAATATGATATTAAAATAACATTAATAGGACAGGGAACAGGAAATTTATTTCAGTGTAGATTATAAATGTATCCAGCTTGAACATTTTTGACACAAACAGAGAAAAGTTCTGTTTGCTGTTGCTTGTAGATGCATGACTGCCTCCACAGCTAAATAGAAAAAAGAGTGCTGTGCTATATATGATGCATAAATTATGTTTTGTTTTGCCTCTTTTATTGCCACATTTTTTACATCAGTCATGTGTGATAAACAATGATTATTGATAAACTAATAGGATTGTCTTTTATGCATTTTTTCCCCTCTGTTTAGGTTCAAACTGTTTTAGCGTTGAAGAGATGCACAGTGATGCTAAATAATCACCTCCTCAAATGCATTGAGCCTAAAGGAATGAGCCTGTTCTGAAAATGTAAGAAACAAAGAGTGGATTTCTGTTAAAAATGTAGGAAATAGAAGTAAAGAGCTGTAAAAAAAAAAAAAAAACTTAAGTAAAGCACAGATACTTGAAAAACTTTACTTAAGCACAGTAACAAAGTATTTGACATAAGTCTCTCCTACCATGGCAGGGTTTGAATCAGAAAGGGCATCCAGTGTAAAATCTGTGCCAAATTCCCATCATCCACTGGGGTGACCCCTTGCGGAAATGCAAGGGCGCATCTGAAGGTGCTTACTAGTTACTTAACACCTTTGCATATCACCGAACTACTAAAACATGCATTTGTATTTATTCAAAACAATGTGCTTGATTTTAAAACTTAAACAGCAGCAAGTGAATGACAAGATTTGGCACTTTTGAAAACACTGAAAAAAGTAAGGTGATAAAGTAAAGATGAATCACATCATAATTTTGTCTTGTATTATTGTCAGTCTGAAGATAGTCTTTATTAACTATCTAGAGTAATGTAATGTATTCTATAAATAAAATGCCATTATTACTCTCAGTCTTGTTCACAAAGTGCTGTTTGTCTTCTTCCTCTTCTTTTTTCAACTGCTCCCATTAGGGGGTCACCACAGCAGATCATCTGCCTCTATCTCACTGTATCCCTTGCACCGTCTTTTGTCACACCAAACTTCTTAATGTCCAAATTCAGTGTATTTTAAACTACTGCAAACAGAGGCACTGCTTGCCACCCAGCAAGGCAGGCAACCACTTGGGGTCCCAGACCAGTGGGAGGCCCTTGAGGGCTGACGAACTTTAAACTACAGCAGTGGCAATGGGTACAGTTTGCACTGACAGTAGGACAGACCTGACCTCCCTGAGGTGGCCCCACCTGACTCCATTTACTCTCTTTGCAAGTAGCATGTACATTTCTTTTCAAGCAAACCTACTGATAACAATGAAAGCTGCTCAATACAAATGAGGAGTTTTCCTTCTGGGTGTTATATAAGAAACAAGAAAAAAGAGGAAGAGGAGGGAAAAAGCAAGATAAGTTGAAATAATGATTACATATAATGCTAAATAACTAAATGCTGTTAGTGTAGCTTTAATTATGGTAAAGAGACACCTGAATAAAGTAACTGAATGAGTTGAGTAGAAGCTAGTAGTTTCAGTATTAACAGATTATTTATAAAATAATGGCAATGAATGCTGGTTGGAGGGGCCCCCTGTGAATTTTTGCCTAGGGCCCCAACAGACTCTAGAATCGCCACTGACTGTAAATGCATAACATTCTTTATAAGCAGCTAATACCTAGAGTCAAGAGGTGTTGTGTACAAAAAACAAAAAATTAATTCTGGACAACAGCAAGCTGTTCAGAAAGCACCAAAGCCCACTTTTTGTTCTGTTAATACATTTAAAAAACATCTAAAGCAGAGATGCTGATGGGTCAAATATCACTAACACCCCTTTATATGCTTGATTTTTTCCCCCCTAGTATTCATTTCCAGCTCCAAGTGGGGAGACTGTAGTGTGGTATGTAAATTTTGTTTTATTTTCCATATTAGTAGTGTAGGCCTGGTGTTTTTATTATAGTAAAACCGTACATTTACACGTAAGTTTAATCCACTGTATTAGAACTATCATACTGTCTCTAGCAAATGAAATGTAAATAGTAAACAACAAACAGGCTGAACATAAGAAGAACATTCAAAAGTTGAATTTGAGGAATTCTAACTCTATAATGTGAAATTGATGTTAGTAACATGTTACTGTTACACTGGCAGATAATTTATAGCATAAATTTGATAAACACTGGTTGGAGGAGCCCCATGTGAATTTTTTGGACCCCAACAGACTCTAGAATCACCACTGTTGCTGGAGTCTGGTCAGGTTTTTAAAGATGGGTTAAGAGTAACATTATTTAGTAAATGTTCTAAATTTCTGAGGAGTTGTTTTGGGTGAATGAGTGAACTGAAGTTTTGTGTGGCTGATAGGAAACAAAGCTCTTTGTTTGTAATATAATGTTGGTTTAAATGTTTTACCATGACTACTGGGTATTCTGGTGTCTTCTCAGTCCATGAGGGCGGGACACTTGTATGTGTATGACAATAACAAACCACAGAGTTGCATAAGTAAACACAACTATGACAACACTCTTTGCCTACACCACTAAAACTGCTGTTTTTCCTCCCCATTATTAATTATTTACAGTCATACATTTCCTAAGTGTGTGTGTGAGTGACTGCAACTGGGAAAGCAGACTTTGGCAACATCTGTGTTTGCATAATGTCAAATGTTTTAGGGAGCAGGTCCACAGGACACACACAACACTCCTAATCAGTGTTTATTAAAACGATATGTATTTATTTTTTCAGTGAAAAACAAAGCTTGGACAATATTGCCTTTAATACTGCAATTTCTTTTTTATCACCAATACAGTATGTTGCTTAGCATGGCTCCAAATAAACACAAAATCCCTGTCAGAGCTGTTTTTCAGCTTTAACATTAAGACACTAGTGATATGTCATGCAGTACAACAGGTAGCGCTTCATATATGCTGCCTCTGTCAAATTCAGACAAGGACTACCCATCTGCCTCCTCCAGCTTTGGGCTTATCCACCCTAAACCCCTGGCAGCCTGGCGACACCTGCCACTGAGGGTTTAAGCCATCAGGGTGAACTCATGAAACATTTAAAAACAGAGTGGGAAGTTAGACGTGGAAACTTTAGGTAGTTTGTCCTTACATTTGAATTTAATAACATGATGAATACGTACCAAAAAAGCAGTAGATGAAGCCAAATGTAAGGCAAACAGAGCAGACAATAGAGGGGATGACTTCATACTTCATATTAATCTCAAATGTACATATGTCCACTTCACTTAAGCCAGCTCCCGGCTCCTCAGTAACATAGAGTGAAGTGAGTGCCATCTCAGAGGGTTGTTATTTGTGCTGGTGTGCAGCTGGTTTGTGAATCTGTTTTGCTCATTGAAGGAACAGAACTGGAATGTCCTGCATGTGGTGTCCAGGGAAAGAGGAAACTCCCAAACCAAAAACGCGTACTAAACCTTTTCCTGTTGTGCACCTGCAAAAAGAAAGACTGTTTACAGCTTTTCTGCAGCAAAGGCAAACATAGATTCAGCTCTGTCTTTCTCCCCTGGCTACCAACTTGAGATTTATTGAACATGAAGTCTCATCATTGGAAATGTCCCAGTTTCATTTGAGATATAATTTTTTAAATGAAGCATCAGTCACATTAGGATGAATTTATGAGAGGATATCACTCTTTCCCATGTCCAGTTCCTTGTTCAGGAACCAAACAAGGAAACAGGGGATCTCCTATGAGTTTCTCTTTTGTTCAAGAACAGGATACAGATGAGGAAATGACCTTGTGACTTGGTGCCCTCATTATTCAGATATATTGTCCTGAACATAAGTAAAGGTAACAAAACGGTGTAGAAATAAAGTTCTGCATTCAGAAAACCCTTTTAAGCTCAAAAGTGTTGGCACCAAAACTTGCTTAAAAAAGCAAAAACAAAAGCACTCATTTGGTAGAAAGACTTTAAAATGATAACATAATTATCAATACAACACTTTGATGTTACAGTTAGTCATTTTTAATATTCAAAAGCCCAATATTTACCTCTAAACTGCAGTGAAATAGAGGTAGATGGAGAAAATGAGGACAGACACATTTAAGTAAAGAATGTGTACAGCAGTAAATGAAGTTTCCACAAATAAAAAATGAGATAGGATTACTTATTAACTGAAAAAAACTGTTTCATTAAATCAGGTAGACTAAAAATTATTAACTGCATGGGTCACTCCACATCTTGGCTCACATTGCAGCCGTCTAGCTACAGTCTGCATCACTGTAAAGACATCATAAGCTGTTTAGGCAGATCCTACTGTCAGCAAATGGAATTAGAGGGGTTTTATCAGGTGAGTGATCCTCCTGTCAACTCTTGTGTCTTCTTATAGAGCTAAGTTTAAAGTGTAGAAACACTTTCTAACAGCTAATTATCTATTGTAACATAAGAAAAAAATCTGTTATAACCTAAAAAGCTACTGAAATAATGAATTTTCTACTAGATTGTGAAATTCTGTCATGAAAAAATGCTATTTTTGTCACTTTCCTTTGCAGTAACAGTTGGTATGATCATTTGCAAGGTCAAAGAGGTGAACAAAATAATTACAAACAATAAATCAAAGTCTCTCAAATTAAAATAGGAAATAAAAATAAACATTTATATAACCTACCTTGAATGCATCATATCTTCACATTGTGAGTGTGAGCTTTGAGAGAAGCAAAAGCGTCCTCATGAACAGTTTTTAGTTAGTCCCAGTAAACTCAGCAAGAAGAGAGGTGTCAGGAGTTTGTCAGGAGTTTATGTTGTTCTCTGAGAGCTGTGGGTGAGACTCAGCGTCCGATGCACCAAGTCCCTCATCTGTGCTTGTGAACAGCTGACGCCTGACTCTGAGAGACAGACCATCTGCCCCCAACGTCAGTACAAAACTGCTGCCAAGTCCAAGGCCGGACAAACTGAGAGTTCAACTCTCACTACCCAGGATCAATCAGTTCAGAGCTTTATTTCACTCAGTGTGAGTTTTTATTAGGGTTAAATTCAGCTTGTGATAAAAAGATGTTGCTTTAAGCCTTAGGCTGTCTTTACAAGGATCTCCCAGAAAAAATGTAATTTAGTCTTTTTCTTGCTTGATTACCAATAGTACTTTAATGTGTGTGTTTTAACCATGCCTTTGGCTCAGCTTTAAGGTAGGCAGTAGTGATATATTGGCTGGACAGGCAATATATTTTCTAAAGATACTCATGGTCTTGATAGGATAATGCATACTGACTTTGGTGATCCCTGAACTTCTCCTCTAGTGCCACCATGAGGTTGACATTTAACACTAACTATTAGATAGAGTGTTATGGTGCAAACATGCTTGTCCCATTGTAATAAAATTGGACATCTAATGATTTTTCATCTGTTTATAATAAACGAATGCAATCACTATCAGCTCTTCTTTGTGTTTAGTTCTAATCAGCATCTTAACATGCTAAACTAAGATAGCAACAGGCTAAACATTACACCTAAAAATTAATAAGTTAACATTTTAACTCAAACCAACATGCCTGTAGACTACAACCTCACAGAGCAACATATATGGCTGATATTTTTTTTAAAGGGGACCTATTATTGTCATGGTCCAGGGTTTTGGTGACATTTTCTTGTATTTTGGTCCCAGTTGAAGCGTATTTTTTTGGTTTTGCTGTGTTTCTAGCTGGAAAGAAAAACAGGTGGTTTGGGAATCTAACTAGGATGCTTCCTTGTTTTGGGTATATCGTACCAGGAGGAGGCCCTGGGGCAGACCCAGGACACACTGGAGAGATTTCTTCTCTTGGCTGGCTTGAAGACGCCTTGGTGTAAATGGCCTAGTACTCATGTAGTGCTTTTCTATTCTAACTAAGCACTCAAAACACTTTTTACTAAAAGCCTCACCCATTCACACACACAATCACACAGTGCTTTTTTTCTAAGCCTGTAGCGCAGTGTAAATTCCATGCACACACTCACACTTCAGTGGATACATCGGGAGTAATATAGGGTTTATTATCTTTGCCAAGAACACATCAGCATGTGGAGTGGAGGAGCCTTGGATTGAACCACTGATCAAACTGTTGCTTGGTAGACAACCCGATCTACCCACTGAGTCACAGTCACCCAAGCAAACTAGAGGAGGTGGAAAAGGAGAGGGAGTTTTGAGCATCTCTGCTGCCTCAGCAACCTGGACCCAGATAAGTGACAGAAAATGGATGGAACATTAGATGGATGGGTGGTCTTTCTAGTTTCTCTTTCCTTCTGTGTGCACCTGTCTTTGTCATCATGTTTACTGTTAGTCTTCATTAGTCAGCGTTCACTCTTTGTCTTTTGGTTGCTTCCTGTTTAACCTCTGAAGGTTAGTTATTTTTTCCTGTGTCTTGTTTTGGTTTTATTTCCTGCTTTTTTCCCGTTCCCTTCTTGTCTGCTCCAAACTCACTAATTTCACCTCTGTTTGATTGTTTCCACCTGCGTTTCCTTCCCATTTGTGTTGTCTTTTTTGTAAAATATATTCATTGACTTTGTGTCATTACAAACAAACTGAAACCATAAAAACTCAAATATACACATTTTCAAATGAGCACACACTGACACAAATTAAACTTGCACAAATTTCAGTTAAAACAGAATGTACTTATGTAAAAACAGCAATAAAAATATTATTAAAATGATCATTATTTTGGCAATTTTTTCCTCAGTTGAGTCCTGTATTCCTGATTTTCTTTATTACATGTGTATGATTCCCAAAGCTGAACAAAGTCTTTTTGCTTGTTCTGAGCAACTTAAGTTAGTCTTTTCAATATGATATATTCTGGAACATCCACACTTTTCCAACATAGTGAGATGGCTCTCCTAGTTTGAAAAAGTCCAAAATCCAGTAGTTTTGTTTGTTTGCGTATTTTTATAAAGTTCTTTGGATATATTCCAAGCGCACCAAGTTTATCATTTAAAGGACTTCCGATGTTGAATGTCTCTGACAAACATTTGATTCTCCTAGAATTTTTTTTCTTGGGACATTTTCATAGACAGTGAAGGGTACCTTTCTCATTTAAAAGTTTAGTACAGCCATCTGGAATATTAACATATGACATATGATGAAGTTTGACATGAGTTCTATACATCCTCACTGGCCATTTATGTTGAAGGAATTTCAGTTGTGTGTTTGTCTGCTTTTGTGCTTTTAAGCAAGCTATTTTCTAGTCAGCTTCTTCAATTTCTTCTTGAATACCATCTTTCCAGGCACTGAAATTATTTAGTGCTGAGTCGTTCCTTCTGTGATATCTTCTCACCAGTGACCCATGTGTGTATTTATCTTCCTCTTTTGTCCTTTGTCTTTATCAGTTTGTCTACTTGCATATTGTTTTCCTCCTAGTGTTCCTTGGACTTCTCATGTGATTTTTAAATTTTGTTTTGATTTTGCTTTCTTGGTAATAGGCAAAAAAAGGCTTGCCTTTTGTTCTTACCACAGGACATCACTTGAACAGTTAACACCACCTCTCTAATGGAAAAGGCACAGCAGCAGCTCTACTTCCTAAGGTCACTAAACAGAGTAAACCTGTCCCAACAGCTGCTGCTGTCCTTTTTACAGATGTTCCATTGACAGTATCCTCGCTTATGACATCCTGGCTTGGCACTCAAGCTACACTGTGGCTAACAAGAGAGGAGTTCTTCTCCTTCTTCTTCTTCTTCTTCTTCTTCTTCCGTTAGGGGTTGCCACATCAGATCATCTGCCTCCATCTCACCCTATATCTTGCATCTTCTTCCCTCACACCAACCCTCTGCATGCCCTCCTTCACTACATCCATGAATCTTCTCTGTGGTCTTCCTCTTCTGGGCTTCTCTGCTCAAACTGTTGCCTCCGCGACCCAGAACCCCAGGAAATGACTGACGGATGACATCTCACCCAGGCAACCACCTGTTCACCCTACTGCCTTCTGGGAGATGCAATAGGTCTATTAAGACCTGCATCTCAAGATTTCTGAACAGTTTTTATCCATGTGCCATAAAAGAACTAAACTCTTAACAGAGATTGGGCCAATATCACATTGAAGTAGAATAACACTACTATACTGAATGTACCTTTCAGCTGCTCCCTTCTATTCTCCACCAAGGGGTCACCACAGCAGATTAATCCATATGGTAATTTGGCAGAGATTTTACACCAGATGCCCTTCCTGACACAACCCTCCATGGTGAGAGGGACTTGTGTCCCCACCTGGAATCAAACCAGGGACCTTTCGCTGCAAAGGTGAACGCACAAACCACTACGCTACCAGGGACATACTAACATCAAGACTATAGGGATTGTGCTATATTTATTTACACTGTTATCAGATAACTTATTTTATCATTTTTTCTCTATCTTCACATTTTCTCATCATCATATTTATCTTGCACTTTTTAATCTTTATATCACTGAAAAGTGTTGCTCTAAAATTTCACTGTATATTTGTACAATAAAAGAAAAGACATTTTTCTCAACCTGTGTATCTAGAGACTTAAAGAGCATATCCACTTGTTGTTAGGTTATGTTTTATTCTTAGGTTAGAGTTCTAGTACATTTGAGCTTTCACAGCAAGCTTAACAGGTCAGGTGGCCCACA